>JAACJT020000030.1:13901885-13938308 GCA_009936485.2 Gymnarchus niloticus | reverse complement strand
GCTGTATAAAGAGTCATTCCTGCTTTATAATCATTCCTGCTTTATAAAGAGTCATTCCTGATTTATAGAGTAATTCCAGCTGTATAGAATGTCATTCCTGCTTTATAAACAGTCCTTCCTGCTTGACTCTTTGTCATTTCAGTATTGACCTGCAGGTGGTCTTACCTGCCTTCTTCTTGACAATAAAATTCTCCCTGTACAAACCCTTAACATTTACCCAATGTGTAGTACATTAATGGATGCTGTTAATTGCACAATCAGGGTATAATGTAGATTATGCGATATTTACTACTCTTAAGACTTTGATGCTGGGTAATGTAACCAAATGTTAACCAAAACATTGGACCTTATATTTCGTGTTGTTTTACCTAGATCACTAAAAAGCCATCAGACTACAACAGACATGCCACATGCCTACTGTTCGTCTGAAAATGACAAGTAACACATTAAGCAATAACTCCCCATTGACCCCGTCCTTTCATATTGAACTCTCTAAATGAAACCCAATCGGAGGCTGTGCTCATTACCATGTGACTAGATGATGATTAACCATGGAAGAAATGTAATCACTTGAATCTTTGCTTGGTTGCACTTTGCCGGCACATTGCATCACTCCTTGGAAAGGTGGGAGGGTCATGCCCCAGTGTCACAGGGGCATTGTGGGTGCTCCTGAGAATCTAGGCATACTGCTTATAATCTTGGCTGGCAGCTGGGCCTAGAAGAAGGGGGCATGGTGTTAGCATTACCAGACAGAAGTCATTCTTATTCATTATGTATCTGGTTCTAGCTGGCAGGTGCCTGTCAGTCTCTCAAATGACCAGGGTGTCAATTAAACATGAGTTGTCATTACGAAAAAAATCCCCCTCTACTACTACAGTGAGAGTTGTAATGGTATCGACTACATGCAGCTGTATAAATCCATCCTATTATCTTCTAACTGCTTATCCAGAGCAGAGTTTTGGGCTGCCAGGAGCTAACCCCAGGAAGCCCAGGGTACGAGAGCCCACACTCACGTCACCTCGTCTGTCCATGTTTTCTCGGCGTGCGGGAGGACATGAATACAACAGAACTATCCTTGAATCGATTTCAATAGCATTTCCTTGACACGGACGACAAAAAAAAAAAAAAAATAGCAAGAGAACCAGAAATAAGACGAAATAAAATTGGACCTGTGTTTTCAGCAATTTCACACTCTCATTTGTGCTCTTTATAAGCCAGAAAGTACAGCCCCGGTTTTTGTCATCTGTTATCAGCCGATTTCGACAGAGGTGACCACCGAGAAGCTTCTCAAGCCTGGCTCTGTGGCAGTTTTAGCTACAGTGAGTGTTTTAGAGCAGCCTCTCATAATGGATAAAGGATCTCCTCTTTCTTAGTGTCTTCATTAGCTATCTGACATCCACTGAACAGAGTTAGTGATATTGCGTAACTCGAATAATTTGATCACTGAGAATTCAGCCCTGGGTTAGTATTTTTCATGACAAGAAATGTCTCATTTCTGTTCAGCGTGCCATTCCTAAATGTCAAAGATCAAATCGTGAGAAGCACTATATTTTGTGTATGCTGAGATTCTGTCTGTGATGTTCCTCTGATCCTAAGTGACATTTGACTACGAGATCGATTCAGGATAAGAATCTTCCTCAGGGGGATCTGGGACCTGACCTGGAAGCTGTCAGGCGTTTCAGTGTGCACATAGTCCCTACGTGAACTTTTCATCGTCTTGGAAATGCAGAGAGTTCATGAAGGGATTTAGTTTTTTAATAGTTTAGTCTATCGGGGATTAGATTTACAGTATACAGTATTTATGCCGTGTCTCTAACCGCGTTGCTCGGAGGAAGATGCCTGTCTGGAAAAAAATCTCTCAGGTATTAGTCACTGCTACCACATCCTCTGCATTTTAGCTAGTGTGGGCGGGTTTGGGGACACGTCTGCTTGTGTGTGTGTGTGTGTGTGTGTGTGTGTGAGTGTACGTGCATGTGTGTTGGCCAGGAACTTAAGATCAGAGCACACTCCACTGTTAAAGACCCCCCCACCACCACCTTCTGAGCACCATCAGTAACAGGTGTTTTGTTAGCATGCCACAGTGGCAGGGAGATTAGCTGACAGACGTCTGCAGATGGAAAAGGTGCGGGTGGGGGTCGCGAATCAGCACTGTACATTACTCATTGTTACACCGAGGTTTCCTGGAAAGGAAGATGGTGGCAGATTCATTGATAATAAAAATGGACCATTATAGACCGTGGTGGCTCTAGAAACGAGTACAGTAATATCTCCATTTTTGTGATACTATTATCACAGTGACAGTACTAAAAATGATACTTATTTGAATATGTTTCATGAAAAGAGAACGGAACACTGAGGACTTGCTGACCTGACTGATGTCAGTTGTCAAATTAGTTTATTAGCAATTAAGGCAATAGACTGGTCCTAAATGCAGCATACAATTTGAGTAAAATTACTTTTTTTTTGCCATATAAAGTTACGTTAAAGTGAATTACATTAGTGCACCAGTACAGGTGGATTCGGAGATGACCCATAGTTACAATGATTTTTAAGGTTGCTTTGGTGACCTGAAGTAGGCTAAAATAATAACCAGAAAAGTTCTTATGGTTTCTTGTTAAATTTGTGCATGCGGTCAAAGGACAAACATTGCCCAGGCACGCATCACACTCACTTTGTGTTGGACGCATTCTCATTTAATATGATAATGAGGATGGGCAGATTTTCTTTCTATGACACTTATGTCAGTGCTTACCGATAACACAATGGCAATAACAAACAAAGAGCTTTCAAAACAATCCCGAGGTGTAAAAATGTAAAGTTTTATCTCAGTCCATCACAGGACACAAGGCCTGGGTACACCCTGGATGGGATGCCAGTCTATCACAGGACACAAGGCTGGGGTACACCCTGGATGGCATGCCAGTCTATCACAGGGCACAAGGCTGGGGTACACCCTGGATGGGATGCCAGTCAATGACAGGACACAAGACTGGGGTACACCCTGGATGGGATGCCAGTTTACCGTAGGGAATATGCACTCACTCTAGTGACACCATTATCTCAGAATTATTGCTCCACTATCTTTGGAGTAAACTTTCACGACATGAGGAAAACATATAAACTCCACAAGTACAGAGCAGAGGTGACACTTGGTCCACCAACCTTTGAGGTGTGAGCAAATAGTTCTACCCACATGTCAGTGTGTTTTTTAGATATTCTGTTTTATACTTTTATACTATTATGATTGTTATATTGGTTTGACTTCTCGTTGTGGTTCCCCTTATTATTGATCTTAGCCAGCATTTCCATGCCCTGTCTGCACGATGAACCACTTGAGGTATTGTCCAGGTGGTTTTTTTTCTGCTCTCTAAGCTCCTCTGATCTCAGCAAAATCTCGTGAAATTCATGGACATGTTTTCTGGCCCCTTCCTGTTTACGTCTCTCCCAGCGATAACAAAAAAATCCATTTTTGTTTACTGCAGGACAACGACAGTTTCGTATGTACATATTTTTTCCATATGCATTTGATTTTCATTCAGCACCTGCAGCTCCAGCAGTTACACTTCTGTGCTTTTCTGTCAGAAGTGCTTGACAACACTTCGAATGTTGTGGTGTTTGTCTGCACAGCAGACGTTCTTGGCTTTTCATCTTTGTGTAATGAGGGCTGAGGTCTTACAGTCTCTCGGTGTAACCAGGGAGCTGTCTGCAAAACCTGCCTTCGTTGCGTTATCTTTTGAAGGAACGTTTTGAATATAGCACAAATGGATTTTCCCCCGAGGCCTCTTGTTTCCTGCAGGTCCTCACAGTCTGACGATAGTCTTCTGGCATAAAAATAGCTATTTAATGCAGCCCTTTGATGTCTCCTGGGCTAAACTGCAATTAAGCTTAGATATTTTGCCACTGCTTTTTGTAACGTGGCGTGGTAGAAACTTCATTTAACAGGCAGAAACAAATCAGTTATTTTCATTCTCCAAGTTTCTTTGCGATCGGGGCATGGTTAAAGCTGTACTGGAAGCAATCACCTTAGTTTAAGTTATATTAAAATCATGAAAGCCTCTTTCTTTTCCTTATGAAAAGTCATCATATTAAATTTTCAATGTCTAACTGACAGTGAGGTATTGTTCCTGCTTCATAATCCAAGACACACAGGAAGCACTATGTCCTCAGACCACAGAAAAAAAAACCAGTCAACCAGAATTCTGATAAATGGAGTCTAGTATGACGACTGACCTTTAATTTGCATAATCCGCATTATCCATTAAGTGTGTATATGCACTATTATAATGGAGTGGGAGTTAAACTGTAAAAAATAAATAACACAAATACGGGCTGGCCATTATACTGTTACGCTGAGTTGACAAAAGTTTTATGGATGCAGAGATAAAAAATACAGATCGAAATATTCTAACAGTGTAAGGGTTTAAGGATGCTTCATCATTCAGTAATGACAAGAGCTGCTGTGTGTGGGATACCCACAATGCTGAACTCATCAGAGGTAAACTATCTGGCCCTTTTGTATGGACAGTAGGACAGACATCCTGTCTGGAGCGCCCCCTGTCATGTGCAGAATGCCACCTCAGCTCAGGATAAGTAGATGGACGGATGGATGATGGACATTCATGCCGTATTTCTGGTTACACTGGGAGTGTTCTTTTTGACAGATATGAATCGGCATCTCTCCTCAGGGCAATGGGAACTGAGGGTCACAGAACTGCCCTGTAACGTTGCCCGTGTGCTTCCTCGTCGGTGCAGACACTGGCTGTGGAGACATTTTCGGTCAGCTGACATGACGACAGCAGTGTCTGAACGTCCAGAGAAGCAAACTTCGTTTCAGCTGTGCCGAGTTAAGCTGCCCACTCACGGGAGAGATGAAAATTCTCACAGGAGTTTTGTCACGGTTTCGACATTGTGCACAGTTTAAGGGTGTTCAGAAAAGTTACCTGCAGTATAAGTTGGGGTCACAACGAGAAAACGTGCCCCCTGGACCACCATGCAACATACAGACAGGAAGTGACGAAAGAGAAGGGTGAGAATCAGTTAAAAAGTGCAGAAACAAGTGGGTGTGTTATACTGACTGTTATGTAGTAAATATCAGCGACCGTGGCTAGGAACGTCAGCCTCTGCTTGATTGGCTACTTAACGCAGGTAGTGGTACAGCGTGGGTTGCACTCTAGTCTTGTATTTCCAGGCTGGGGGTCTTTGTTCTCAGCCATGGCTCTTTGTGCATGGAGTTTGCGTGTTCTCTTTGTGTTCAAGTGGGTTTCCTCCCTGAGTGCATAAACGTGGTTCATGGGGAGTCGAGTCTCTGAATGGCTTAGGCTTCATGCTGGTGTGTCCCGTGAAGGACTGCCATCCAGTCCAGATTGCGCTGTGCTTCCGAGAGGACATGTCCTTTAATCCCAGTGTGGCGATTTTCCCACCAACATTCTCTACAATCACAGATTTCAATGCATCCTAGTACCGCTAAACATCAGGTGTGGAGTGACTACACCATACATAACTGTGAATCCTGTGGCATGATGAATTTGCATTTTTACCATGTAATACTCAAAAAACATTACCGATGAGCGTGAATGATTCACCAAGCTGATTGTGTGTGACTGCATGAGTGAATGCATGTCTGTTTGTATATGTGGTGATGCTTGGTGATGCTTGGAGATGACATTCAGTTGGAGTTGGAGCTTGGTGATGCTTAGTGATGGCATTCATTTGGAGTTGGAGTTTGGTGATGCTTAGTGATGGCATTCAGTTGGAGTTGGTGTTTGGTGATGCTTGGTGATGACATTCAGTTGGAGTTGGAGTTTGGTGATGCTTGGTGATGGCATTCGGTTGGAGTTGGTGTTTGGTGATGTTTGGTGATGGCATTCATTTGAGTTGAAGTTTGGCGATGGCATTCAGTTGGAGTTGAAGTTTGATGATGCTTGGCGATGGCAGTCATTTGAAGTTGGAGTTTGGTGATGCTTGCCAATGGCATTTGGTTGGAGTTGCAGTTGAGGTTGTCTCCCTACCTCATGTCCTCATGTCTAGATCACTGGGACTAAACTCAGATAAGCCAACGTTGAAAATCCATGTCTGAAAGCGAGATGAGAGCTCTACCTCTACACACAATACGAGAATGAAAAAGGGTTAGAATAGTACCAATAATATTGCTTCACTGGATGATGTGACACAATTGTACCCTTAGTAGATAAATATAATTATGCATAACCTCTTGGTTTAATAATAGCTAGACTGTCTATCCATTGTATGGACAACTACACTGGTAATTTTTTTGGCTAAGCAACGTAATGATATAATGTCTGACGCCTGTGGAATGCAACACTTTGTTATTCTCAGTGCGTCTCTGGAACCAACGACTGTGAAATTGCAACAGAAGTAACAGACTTCATAAAGGGCTTCAAAAACCATCTCAAAAAAGTAATAGTGAAATGCAGCATGATTCTATATGATTTCAAAAAATATCATTCTCACCTTTGATCTCGCTTTGCTTGCGTGACCGGGTCCTGGGACTCGTCAAAAGATTTCCCATGTATGTCTCACCTTTACGTCGGTCTGAGAAATATTTAGTATCGAGGGCAGACAACATACAGACATCCAGGGATCCTCCAGAATTAATATGGGAAGGAATTTTGGTGGACTCCTTGTTATCCTGATGGGTTTTGAAGTGATTACTTTACATCCAGCACACGTCTTATGAAAAGCAAACATCCATTTACGTTGCATGTGTTTATATCATACACGGTTTACTCTTTAAAAATATTGAGTAGACACAGCCAGCCCAATCTAAGAAAGGAGATCGCACTGATTCTTGTTGAACTGCAAGTCAATATTCCAGTTTGTCCAGTTATAAGAAGACATCACACTACTAAAATGGCTTAAAAAGAGGGAGTCGGAGCCTGGCAGGTAGGTGAACTAATTGCCATGGTTTCTGCTTATGCTGACAGAGAATAACGGTGGGTCAATTCATGAAGATGCTTCTGAATGTATAAAGTCTATTTGTGCATTTGTGCGGTGTTGCCATCTAGTACAGGTATCTGTATCTGTTTACTGTGACGATTAACTATAGAATAATTCTATACAGACTCAGAAAAAGGATGTGAAAATGATGATGATGATGATGATGCTTGTATATAGAAGACTGTAAGCTGGATATTGTGGATGAAAACTGTTCTGCAGTTATGCCTGAGCTACCAAACCATAGCTATATTTTCCAGAATTTTGCCCCAATGAAAAAAAGGTAAATGGCCATCTTGATCCATCAGCTGCATTGGGTTGTATGTGGCCTGCCCTAGGGAAGAGATGACGGATAGGAACAGCACACTGGTCACACTGGAGTTCATCCCAGAGACTGAGGGGTTCATCTGTCTCTCAACCTTGGAGACATGTAAACACTCGCGTGCACCGGAATCCTGTGTTACACGTACGTGATCAGCTGTGAGCCAGTATGATGCACAGGGATGCCATCAGCACAGACTTTTTACAGCCTGGAACAACTGTGGAGAGAAGGGCTCAGAATATAAATTTAGCATAATTCTCATTTGCTTAAAACGGCCCAGACCTCATTTTTGTTTGCTTTCTTTCAATAATACAGAAGTTTGTTGGATCAAAGCCTGCCTTTTGGTGCCTGCATCATCCAGACTGTCAAGCCAACCTCACAGTCTGCCGTGCAACCGCTGCCCACATTAAACAGAGATGCTCCAGAGGGACTATTACTGATTATGTGGATAGAATATGGGAGGGCAAATATTCAAGTGTCCGGAAAATCAAAATGACCATTGACTAAAATGCTAGACTACGTTCGTGAGGTACATACACAGAAGGCTAATGAGAGACGCTGGCTGCATCTGTCGGATCCACATGGTTCTGTTATGGTGACGTACATTAAGGATTAAGCGGGCAAAATATCCTGTACCGCTGAGATCATCATGTCTGGTGATTAAAGACACAGTGCTAAACAATCGTTTGTTCTTTCAGTATGGTGACCTGTGAGTTCAGTAACATGACTGAATGTTCCCAGGTCCGTACGACAAACAGAGCGATTTCTGATTTCTGTGTCGAGTCCCAAGGAAGGTACTGCTGTAGGAACCTTGAAATAACCTTGATTAGTGATGTCACACTCAGGTCTACATAGATGCTGAAAGCTGCTGTGGATGAGCATTGGCAAATTAGCACGAGCAAATTTTAATGCAAAGGATTAAGGGCGTTATTAAACAGGAAGTAAACATATCGTGTCCAACGACAAACTACAAGGAGATCCCAAGGTTTTCGAGTCATTTAGAAAGTCTTACAGCGACAAAATACTAAGGGTAAGATTTTGGTTAAATGTTCATATCTGGAAAAAGGCACACTGAAAAATATTACAATCAACTAGACTTAAAAGACACCTGTTCCCAGTAAAGACATAATTCTGTTAATTATCCATACTATATTCCTTTCTGTCCAGCTATTAGACAGTTTTTCATCAAAATGGCTTGCACGTTCTGTTTGTTTGTGCCTCTGTGTTCCTGGAGAAAGACCTCGCCCCTGGACTCGGCAGGTCCTTTCAAAGATCCAAAATTTGCTTTCGGCTACCTCGGCCTCCACTGCCCCCCTTTTTGAACTGAATATTTAATAGGAACGAGCGAATACGTTTTCCTACATTTACAGCACAGTAAAAAGACAGATGCTGCCTTTTTGAGAGCTGAGCTCCTACATAAAAGCACATTTGTTGAGAATTTCGAGTGTTAGATTAGGCTCAGTTGCTACTGTCATCCGGGTGGGAGGTCCTCCAGCACGTGACCGTGGGGGCAGTTAGGAGACAGGGGTGAATGGATAGGATAGCAGTGATGGAGAGATCAAGCAAACGGATAATTCTCAGAAACGGACAGCCCACGAAGACACGGAGCTCAGTGGTGGGATGGAAGACCACCCCCGTCTCTCCTCTTTTTGTCACAGGGATAGGTGGGAGGCTGAAAGTGGGACTGGCGGACCTGTCGGTTTTGTTTTGACGCGACTGTCATCGACGCTTCTCTACGCCCAGCTTGCACCCGCTGCTTATGACTTTGGCCTCCTTTCAGCCTCATTTCGAGACTTCCCCCTGAGCTGCAGGTGGCCCAGGCAGACGCGCCTACAGCTTGGATGGCTGCGGTTGCCGTGAAGCAGATCGTTAAGCTCCAGACGGTGAGTGTGCTTCTGTGGGACTCGGGTTTTAATTCCCAGGCATCTTGCCGCACAAAACCAATACACATAGAGCACATGCCTATGGATTATGGTATCCTGTCTTGTCAATTTACTCAACAGTGTGGCCATTATAAAATTTAACACTGTGGCAACATAAGGTTAGGGTATACCCTGGATGGGATGCCAGTTCATCGTTGGGTATACACACACAAATTAGCCTGACTGCATGTCTTTAGACTGTAGGAGGAAACCCATGCAACATGAGGAGAACATGCAGATGGCACACATACAGCGGAGATGGGATTCAAACCTAACAAATCCCATGGATTGCAGAAATTAACACCTGTAGTTTTGCTTCTTTGGCATTACATAGATGCCCTACTCTGATTGGTTGGGCTGGAAATGGCAGCCTGCTGCTTCAATGAGCATGTGAGGGCGGGAGCAGATCAGGAAACAGGTTGTCCAGCCAATGGTAGGCAGGGATTCACAGTACAGTGGGAGCATCGAGACAGGAAAGGGAAATGATCTCTAATATTCTTATAGCCCCCTAGTATGATTGCGTGTGAGTTCCTATAACACTCACAGGCAAGATGGGGGTCAAAGGTGAGTAAATACAGAGCAGTAATAGACTGAAATATAACATACAAGGAAGGCCATCCGTACAAATGCTGCAGTAAAATTCTAGAGGAAGCGGAGTGGGATGTGAAGCACACTTTATTTATGGCTTTAAAAAACACTGGGATAAATTCTGACCACTTGGGGGCACAAAACACTAAGGGTGGGATAATACTGGTTAAATAAATAGGCATAAATAATAAACAGACATAAATAAATAAACATTTCATAAACTATTATGACAAGACCACTTTCTGTTTAAAATTATATTAATTCAGATTTTTATTTATCAGTAATACTGGATCACTATCGTCATCATAATATAATGTTTAATATTTTAAAGGCAAATGCATTAAAGAAAAATATAACAACCAACCATATGGCACTAAGACTTAACTTAGTATGTAGTCTATCCCAGAATGCCCATGACAGGGGACATCCTGGACAGACTGCCCGTCAGTCAAAGGCCAGAGAACATCTTGGACAGACCGCCCGTCAGTCAAAGGCCAGAGAACATCCTGGACAGACCGCCCGTCAGTCAAAGGCCAGAGAACATCCTGGACAGACCGCCCGTCAGTCAAAGGCCAGAGAACATCCTGGACAGACCGCCTGTCAGTCAAAGGCCTGAGAACATCCTGGACAGACCGCCTGTCAGTCAAAGGCCAGAGAACATCCTGGACAGACCGCCTGTCAAACAAGGGGGCGGGACCACCTTGGACAAACTGCTGGCCAACCCAGTTATGCACAGGGCAATGCCAAACATGGAGGCGTGTTGAACCAGTACTAACCCAGGAACCAGCCTGTCACTTTGAAGATAAGCATTTATTTATACTTTACATATTGTGTAATGCATGCGTACATGACGTTTTTGCATTGTGGTATATAACACGAAGCATGACTTATTTTAATCATTTAAATGTGTTTCCCATGAATAAGGGGACATTGCCTTCTTTCTGAAGTTGTTTCCTGGGTGATTATTCTAATTGTGAAATTCTCATAATCCACAGACCTAAATGTGTTTACTTACACTAACTGACTAGGAACAGTTGGGATGGTAACTGATTTCTCTGTGTCATAATTCTAGCTTTTTTTTTATTATTATTTTACTGCAGTTTACAAATGAATGAATGTTATGACAGGGCTGGCTTTAGCCAGACTTTACACTATGTTCATGTTAGTCTCTCTGTGTTTACAGGCTTCTCTTTGACTGTGGTGCCTCTGCAGATGATTGCATGACTTTTCTGAGCCAAGTCTGCTTCTGTCACTCAGTATGTACAGTCAGGAGAGTGAAGGACAGTCGTTTTTAGCCCTGCTGAAGAGAACCCGGGTCCTTGTTCTTTTGACTTTGATGTTAAAAACACGGTTAACGTTCTCCTGGCTATTGCTAAGGCCAGCATTCCATCCCGCTCTCTCGGGGGACCTTGGAAATAAGCTTGGTGTTAGGCGGGACATGGGACTGCTTGATGTCACTTCCTGCCCAGCATTGTTATGACTCAGGGTCTCAGAGAGGGAGCATTGAAGCTTGAGTGAACAGGCACTGCCTGAGACACTGGGAACACAGGTTGGAAACACAGGTTCCTAGAGGCTTTAGGCTGGGGAGCACCAGTTGCTTGGCTCCTTCTTCAGTATGAAATAGCTTTCTGCTGCTTGCCATCTTAATAACATCTGAAATGAAGACGATCGTCTGATGAAGCGCTCTGCTCCTTGATAGTAATTATCATGACATTTCATTCTCTCTGAAGATGTGGGCTATGTAGGCAGGACACTCACTTAAATCAAGATCGTGATTGATCTTAAAGAAACAGCGGGGTATGGCAATGCAGGGTTAGAATGCCTGGAAACTATGAGTTTTAGGGAATTTTGCTCTCACTTCAAAATGTCACAGACACTGATGCATGCGCTGAAGTTCTGAATATATTCAAGTGGTTAACCATAAGAACACAGAAATGTGCAAACAGGATTTGAAATTACTAGTGTAGTGTGGGACACACTTACCTGTACACAGTCACAGGGTTTTCTGCTGGTCCAGGCTGTGTTGGTTGAAATTGTTAATATCATTTTGAACTAAGAGAATACATGCTTGACTAAATAAGCATTTGTTTGGAATGTGTGTTGTCACTGTTTGATGTAAGTACAATGACATGGCAGTGTCCCAGTATGAAATATTTAATTATTGCTGTTATTGTGGACCGGTACTCCATCCAGGATATACCCCAACCTTGTGCCCTGTGATGGACTGAGCCCTTTGTTGCCTGGAATAGGCTACAGCCCCCCCACGATAAGCTGCTTGAAGATGGATGGATGTCTCTGGTCATTATGGTAACAAAGAATGATTAGCCCTGCAGTCTCATGCCTTCAGCACTGTTGGTTGAAGTCCTGCCCTGGGCTGTGTGAGAATGGATATCCACCATGCTTTCACTGCTCTTCCTGTGAAGGACTGCCCCTTTCCTTCTCCAACAGGTTTCTGCCTCTCCGTGACCCTTTGGTAAACTGGACGGATGTATAAATTTCATATCTCACGAAATCTCAGTTCTTTCCTCTGTGTCCTGCATGGAAATAATCTACTGGATCTTGGATATAACGGATTCTAAATACTGAAATTGTGGTGGGTGGTGTAAAATTAGTCTGAATATATAACATGTTAAAGGGGCACGGCATCATGAATGGACTTGAATTTGAGGCAATAATCATCTTTCGGATCACTGCTGCTGATTGGGAGCTGGTTTAAAGCCAAATACATTAAGCATTTAATAAAAAAGTCAATTTTTCATTACTCTCTCTCTTGTGTTGTCCCATTGCTCTCCTGTATATTACCCTTAGCACGTATCTGTATGTCTGCTGAGGGATGCAAGGGGCCTCACGCAACACAGTGTGCTCAGGATACAAACCAGCGAGGAGAGTCCATTTTCAGCCGAGATTATGAGCTCACTCAGTAGAAGGTAGGTCGGCGTGGTAGCTCAGCATGTCTTGCCGTTGCCTCTTGTAGTATTTGGCTGAACGTCGATGTGCCAATGGAGTAGGAACCAAAGCTGTATGTTCGTTTTGCAGGGGACACAATAACGTGCGGACCACAAGTTAGCACGAACATGACATCTCCTCACGTGAGTGCGTGTAAGTAACGTGTGTCTCTTTGTCTGGCTCCTCCCAAGGTTTCTTCCTCCTGAGGGAGTTTTTCCTTGCCACTGTCACCTTTGGCTTACTCTCTGGAGACTGTGGGCCCGGGACTATGTAAAGAGCTTTGTGACCGTGCTTCTTGTTAAAAACGCTATATAAATAAAATTGAATTGAATTGAATTGAATTAACGTTATCCTTGAACCCGGATAACAAAACAGCTTTCGGCTCATTTTGTGGGACTGAGTGTGGCCTGTGCTCTGCATGAATGGTATCCCTGTGTTGTCTTCTGTGTCTTAAATGGCCCTTTGTGTGACCAAACGTTGGCATGTTACTGTGTTGCTGTATTCTTCCATTTTGTGCCCCATTCTTTTTGAGCTACCCCAGTCGCTTTTAAAAGGCTCCCCCATCGTTTCCCTCACAAATCTTTTGGACAGGTATTAGGGCCAAAGCTAAGAACTACCTTGACATTTTAGTGGTAAACAAAGAACAAAGATGGCAAGAGCATTCTCTGCAGATTTAAAATCTCACCCTTAAGCTTTTTAAAACAAACTCTCTTTGTTTTTAAGAACAGAAATATAGGTTGGAAGCAAATTATTGGTAAATCCTTCCCAGTGTCTCACTGGTGAAGCTGAGTTACTTTACTTTGATGTAGTGAATTATCATAAATTTAATGATGGATTATCTAGACAATTTAGCAGCGAAGAATCTCTAGACAGTCTGTTACCAGAGCTGGACATCATTAGCAAAGAATGAAGTTTCTCAAAGCAAAGGACACTTTGAAAGTTGGTGACTTCAAAAGAGGGTCATATGGACAGGGCGGCATTTTAGCAGTACTGAGGAGATTGGATTCAACTATTATCGTTCGATGAGAAAATTGTTGAAGTGTTTCAACCCCTTTGGCAAAAGACAAACCTGGAAAATAACCGACTCTAAAGAGTTAAACGTGTAATAAAAATGTGGTTATGTGCAAGAAAATCAGGAAGCTGATATCTCATTATATTAGATGAGATGATAATCACGTATTAGACAGAGCTGTGTTGGTAATTTTCCAAGTTACCGAACAGGAAGTTCACAAAAAAAAAAAATAAAACAGAAAGTTAAAGACGGTTAAAAATGATTTTATGCTTTCAATTAGTTTTCCTATTTACAATCTGAACATTCGGCGTTTGACGGAATTAAAATGCATACACAGGCATTTGGCTAACGTTCAGTCTTGTGTGAGTGACCCATTTCGTACATGGGGGGATAATTCAGCGTTTACTGTAAGCCCCCTACCTGGCTTTTTTCATGGGATAACCGCTCTGAGTCAGTGTGAAAGCCCGTATCTCACCACAATCAGTAGAACAGCAGTGGCAATTTGGAAAGGTTGTCAATTTGACATTTATTTCCCCCATTTCCTTCTCAATGTTATTTCTGCAAGACGGTGCATACTTTAATGCATGCTCCAAGAGGTTGGCTGCAGCCATACAGATGACGCTACGGTACCAGATAGGCAAGTGAATGCTTGCTTTTGTTTTGCAAACCTTATTCATAACTGCAAAACATGCTATAAAAGCTGGCCGTTCAGTCCCAGTGCAAATGCAATATTAGTGATAAGAAATAATCTAAACTAGAAAGAATTTCATTGTAACCTGTACACTGTATCTTGTACATACGACTATAAAACTGTGAATATTGAATCGCTAATTGCTTGACTTCCATATTTTTCTCAGAAATGTATTTTAATGGCTCTGCCATAATAGGGTGACACCCTGTCTTAGTGGATGGTCTGGTTGCCAGGTCTGGGGGTTCAAAGCCCACCTGTAATCTCTGTGTGGACTCTGCCCTTCCTACGTTTTGCAGACTTCCTCATGCATTCAAAATATATTAAATTATGCTAATTGGGATCTCTAAGTTGCCCTTAGTATGCGTATGTATGCTTCCTGTGATGCACTGGCATCCCATCCATGGTGTACCCCAGCCTTGTGCCCTGTGATAGACTGGCATCCCATCCAGGGTGTACTTCAGCCTTGTGCCCTGTGATAGACTTGCATCCCATCCAGGGTGTACCCCAGCCTTCTGTCCTGTGATAGACTGGCATCCCATCCATGGTGTACCCCAGCCTCATGCCCTCCACTGTTTTCAGGAGGCTCCAGGTCCCCATACGCAACATAAGTGCTTGAAAGATGGATAGATGTTCCATTCATTTCAATTTAACCATGAAAGTAGACTACCTTTCAGAGCACATTATTTTCACAACGTGGATTTTTTTTTTCTTATTTCTCCACCTTCCCAGGGACGGAAATAACACACAATTCTGAGTTTATGATTCCCTGATAAAAGACAAGGAAAATCAAACTCCCAGAAAATGTCCCGCATCATTCCCACTGAAATGTCACATGAGCAGCCTGTGAGAAGCTCAGCCAATAAGGAGGAAACAGTGGAACACTTGCAGCCTCTCATTTCATTATGACAGCAAAATGGCAGTTTGGCATGCTGGTTGAGGGGCTCAGAAGTCACACCAGTGCCTGTGCGTGGCTGGAGGGAAATCTCAGCTTTCGTGTGACTCAGAAAACCCTAGAGAGGAGCAACGCTGAGCCCTAGTGGTGTGGAGAAGGTACTGCAAATAAAAATTTGTGTGGCAGAAGCAGCTTCATCTTTGAAGGTCTCTACTTTGAAGTAGCCAAGTTATTAAACACTTACTGTAGTCCATTAGGATTATTCAGATATTGCTATAATACATAATTTGTAAGTATCACTGAAGTTTAATTGTAGACAAGATTAGTGATTGAAGAGATTGGAAAAGGGAAGAGGGATTATAGATGGATGTACTTTATGGATTTTTTTGACAAGTTTTTATGGTACTTTCTCATTAACCATTGATGAACCCAGCATTATGTCTGAATGGTTAACATGTGGCACTGTTACATGAGTTAATCGGCACTCTACACTCTGTACATTAACAAATTAAGCACAATACATGTAATTCTATTGAATTCTATTCTAATGAACTTGGAGGGGGAAAATATTTCCATAGGAGACAGACATCTCTGCCTGTGGGCATGACGTGTATGCTTGAAGCCTCATTTAGTGCCAACGTGGATTGGCTAATTTGGGATAGTCCCTCCCACCATGGGTTTTTAAGCCTCATTTAATGCCAGCATTGATTGGTTAGTTCAGGATACTCCCACCCACCACAGGTTTTGAAGCTTTATTTAGTGCCAGCATTGATTGGCTAGTTTGGGATAGTCCCTCCCACCATGGGTTTTGAAGCCTCATTTGTCCCATCCCTACTTTTTAGTCTGTGTACCTGAATGCTGCTGCCTCTGCATCCCGGTATCGAATTTCAGTGCTACAGCGCTGTTGTTTCACCTTAGGGACTCCCTGATTCAGCACATTTCTGCAGGCATCCTCGTCTGCATGCATCTGCTCCCCGGAGAGCATCACAATCTCCCTCGTGCCAGGGTTGTGTCTCAAATGGCAGGGAAGGATGAAAATGTGACTGTGCTCGCTGGAGGACCAAACCCAGAACAAATGATGGGGGAAATTTAAAGTAATCACGTAATGTTATGAGATATTAATTTGTGACTTCATAAGAGGTATCTCCACATTCTACGGTCCATTGATGCATTGCTGTCTTCCACCTATAACTGGTCGGCAACATCTCAATAAAATAACTCTCCCATTCTTACATTTTAAATATTTAGAAAAGATGAAGAATACATTATGAACACATAACTTTCAGTACTTTTCTGCAGCCTTGAGGCTTACTAAGCTGTCATTGCGTGCATCTCTCATCCCAAGAACAGATCAGTTTCTTCACTACACACTACACAACGTCTTAAACACCCTGCAGCGTGCGTGAATGCTCGGTGTAGATATGCCCTAAATTGTTGACAATTTTCAGGCTACGTTCGTTTCACTGGTCGGAGACATAAAATGCAAATTGGAACAGAGATGACGGCGGGGGATAATTGTTTTTGGGAAGTCAAAGGGACAGGAGTCGTTTGAAGGTGCATGTTATACATTTTCGTCTGAGTATGTAAGACATTGTGTGGTGGTGAAGAAATAAGCCATTTTTGTTTTGCAAATCCTATTATCGCCTCTTCTTTCCTTTCCTCAAATCCTAGTAGGTCTGGTCATTTTTTACAAGAAAATAAAATGTCTGTTGAATAAATGCTGCATTTTACTGTGTGTGGACAGGTTTTTAGGCGATTGTCTTTTAAGTGAAATTTTTCAAGGTAAAATGGTGCAGCTTGCATTTTTCTGTCCTAGATAGAGAGATACTAGAGACTGCCATGCCTTTTCCATTACAAGCGCTCCGTAGTATGAGCATCTCTACGGTAGAGCTATTTCTGGACGTGTGCTGAAAAGCTGGCTTTTCCCATCGTTGCAGTGTGTCGATCGGACAGCCAAACCGATGGAGTAGTGTGGCCTCCTCACCCTTGGAGGTAGGACAGAAAATGGGGGCTAGTTTGAAAGAGAGGTTTGCTAAATCCAGGTTAATTTTACCAGAAGCATACAAACTTTAGTCTGTTTCTCCCGAACGTTGAATCACAGCCCAGTCCTCACCACCTTTGATGTCCTTCAGTCTCTTGTTTTCAACCTCCCATTATCCAGTCCACCTTTGATGAACAAAAGCTACACTCTGCAGGCCTCAGTGAGGTCTTGGTGATCTCAGAACATTCTAGTTCATTCTTTAAATGCTTAAATTGCCCATTGGCCCATCCGTGCGTGTTTCCATAGATAATGCTGTTTCTTTTTACTAGCGTTGTGTCTGACCATCAATAACTTAGCAAACAACAACAGTCCTCATCAGTCTAGATCAGTGTCTGTGTCTGTGATGGTTCACCACATGATTAACTGCGGCTCTGCTGTCATTGTCAAAATCTTCTTCTTGGGTCTCAGCATAGTTCCTAGTTTGTTATTTTGTGTCCTAGGATTAAGACATTTAAGAATCTGTGGTCTACATCACTGATGATGATGTCATTTGATATTTTGCAACGTGGCCTCGTGCCTTCAGAGTTGGGGGTTTCGAACCCGGCCCCTGCTCTATGTGGCTCTGTGTTGCCATGGCATTTATTTCAGTATCCCAGTTTCTCTACCGTGCAAAGGAGCTGCATGTTAGGTGGACTGGGGTCTCCAGATTATTGTGTATCTGCCAATGGAATTCAATTTCATTTTGTATTCATACAATTTTGAATCATGCTGGTAAACAAAAACGTTGATGCTAAGCATACTAATATCTTTGTATTCTTCTCACTGGCTTGACGTTCTCGTGGCTGCTTTTACAGAGCTTATCGTTCTTCGTATCTAGAAAATTCCGCTGTGTTTCCTACGCATAGAGTTTCTAACCAGATAGCAATCCAAATAATAACATTCAAAACCTGTCGGATAACAAACTGACATAATCTCTCAAAGAGAAAAAAAAAAAAAAATATCAGGGCGAAAATCAACTCAGTTACACTGACAAATAAATTACTGATTTTGTGTCTCCGGCCCAACTACATCTGATAATATTTAATATTTTGTATTTTGTAAATTTGGAATGGTTCAGCAGGTAGCATGGCTGCCTCGTGCCTTCAGGGTTTGGGGTGTGAATTGCCCTTTAATTCTTCATGCTCTCCCTGTACTGGATAAGCAGTTAGAGGAAGGATGGTTATTTTAACACCTGTGCTGAGTGCTGCTGGAACCCTGAAAAGGTGCACTCTGTACTTTAACCTAAATTCCTGTAAGGGTAACATGACATTTAATATTGCAGCATGCTAAGGTATCCCTGGGGCCAGTGTGGCAAAAACTATCGATTTTATCTGGGAGGAAGCCCAGGCCTGCCAGCGTCAGCTACTCTACTGCCTCCTAGTGGCCCTCCAGGGCATCGTCTCTGAGCACATTAACCTTCAGCAGGAGGTTTAAGGGCTGGAGAAGATGCTTTCTTCAAGGCAGGCCTGAGGCAGAGATGTGGACAGATCACATGCTTGCTTGCTCATAGCTTTGAATCTAAATGACTCTATGTATAATATAAGCGTTTTTTTTTTTTTTTTTCTCCTCCCGCTTTCTCGTCCAGGAACTTTCTCACCCAGATGTTAAAATATGTAGAAAGTCCTTTTTTGATATCATAGTAACTGAGACTGATGAAACTAAAACCTTAGATTAATAATTGAACACAGTTCCAAGCCCAACTTGCAGGTTTCGGGTGATTTGAAAAGACTTGAATAGATCTGATTGTCCTTTGAAGTTAAAAGAACGCTCGACTACAGGTAATAACTGAGAAAAAAAAGTTTGCTTTGCTCAGATTCAACTTTCCTCATGGAGTTGTATTAGCTATTCGTCTGGGAGTCATCAACACGTCTTCAGTGGCCCACGGCCGGGAAGGTTATATAATTTATAGATTAATTAATAAAACTGGTCTGCCAGAGGGGGCTGGGTGCCAGGGCCCACTAGGCTGCAAGTGCAGCAGAGTGCAGGGGAGCCTGCATGTTATGCTGCCCTTTCAGGTCAGGAACAGAGAGTCCTGGTTTGTCATTCTGTAATGAGTGCTTTCCTGTTACTGTTAAGATTTGAGCACTGGAATGTGTAGGTAATGTTGATTTCATACATATCAATCGATAGATTACAGCGGGAAGCATCCTATCCCCCAGCAGAAGGAAGAAGTGGAATCTTCTAGGCTGGGCCTTTGGGTAACCGGGTCAGAGTCACACTACGTCGTATTTTATGACCCTCCCCCCCAGTGTTTCGTGGTGGGGGCTTGAGCGTGTCTCTGCAGATGACCGCACTGAGACACGGAGGCTCTGAGGTGCGTCAGACTCCAAGGTGGGACCTGGTGGTTGTGGGCTCTCTTCACGCTTCTATAACCAATGAACCAGAATCATCTGAAAAAAAAACGCTGTTGTCCTACAGCCAATTCACATGACTCTAAAGCTGATGATGCCGAGATGACACCGTATTAAAGATATTCTATATTTATTTAAAGTGATTATTAAATAAGGAGGCATTTGGATGATCTACACAGTCTTTCTCATTTCTCGTCTTTAACCCCGAGTGTCCCTGCTGATGTGACGTTCAGATGTCGTGCTCCCGTCGCTGCAGGACACTTTCTCATATGGTGCAGTGAAAACAGCCCAGTGATCTCCTGCTCTCCCAACCCCGCACTCAACAAAATTACTTTCTGACTGAAAACAATTTAGCTCGCATCAAGGAGACTCAGATCGACCTTCTCCAGCCTTATCATGCCGAACATGTGACCCTTTATTTTGTTAATGTTTTCATCAAACAGTCAGCATTGTGGCAAAAAAAAGAAAAAAAAAAAAACTATTACCAGTTAGGTTACAATAGTGGAGATTCTCAGCATTCTCAAAAAACAAATTGCACACTTCTGTAAAGATAACAGCCACATGATCGTTTTAGTGATTTTCCCCAGTTTTGTTTGGACCATTTTTTTGTATGTTTACCAAGACACAGATGTTTAGGCCTGCGGCACAGACAGACGAAGGCCGTTTTCTATTTCCTGTTGAATTTAATTAAGTTTAAATGATTGAGTGTGATGCTCTACGTTTATTCTCTCAGTTCAAGAACAGGTGTATGGAATCGGCTGATAAGGAGTGATTTTTCCGGTAGTAATATTCATGAAAAAATATCAATTAGCAGAATAGGTGTTGAGGAGTGACCGATGCCTTTCAGGTCATCGACACGACACCGTTCACGTCTCAAAACGAGAATCAAACAAGTGCTAGGGGAACGCGTCCTTTATCGGCGTGTTTGCGAAGAGAGTCACTCTCTGTAACTTTGGGACTTTTCGCTGACTGTGAAGAGGACACGGCTGGAGGTGGGAGGTGGAACAAATGGGAACGCAGCGATCACCCGCCTGGCTCCCGCCGTTCGCTGAGAGACATACAAGGATGATTACCCCGCCGCCAGCTGGCGACTCCGTCTCTGTCCTCACAGCCACCCATCCTGCTGAACGTGAAGCAGATCTATGCTAGCTAATGTATCTACGCCATCATGTTTCCCACGCTCATTGCGGCCTAATCAAAGTAATGAAGACAATTCCAGAAGTTGCTCATAAAGGACACACGCATCTTCTAGCTCACCAGCTTTTCAACAAACACCTATTGTGCTCTATGACGATACATTTACTATTGTAGGATCATACCGATGTTTATTCCAGATCTTATACTCTGCCACTTAAATTAAGTATTAAAGGATAATGGGGCAATTCAGGTTCAGTCAATACAGCATTGGACTTGAAAGTCTGCCCAACAAATCTCAGCTCTTTGTCTTCATTGACCCAACAACCTGCTTCCCCCGAGTCCTCGGACCACCTTAGGTTACATTCCCGCTTGTCCACCCTTTGTGAGTCATCCCCTGAAGGTATACCTCTTAGTTTTAGCTCAGCTTAGTTAAGCCACAGCAAATTAGCATCACAGTACACCTTGTCGCCTCTGTGAGAGTCCTGCATGGCGGAAAATATTTTAATCATTTAACATCCATTCCACACTCATTACATATGGCAGTTTAACACTGTCACTCTCTTACAGAAATTGGTGTTTTTACACAAACAATTTTCTTAAGTACTTTGACCGGGCACTAAAGCAAGACCCTTCCTTGGACTAAAAATGACAAGCCTTCTAATCACATAAAAAGGTTATAATGCGCTGGTAGCCACTAGAAAATTGATATGCGCATTGTTACAGTATGTGAGGCATCAAGAAAATCTGACTTGTTTAGGGCTGAGGGGTGGGCTAAGGCTAGATCTGTTGGGTCAGCTTTGCACCCTTATTAAATGAATCCTGTCATGAGATGACAAGGCCATTGGTCATGATTAGCATTCTTCTGACAATGGCTATGGAAGCCAATCCAGCTCTGATGGATGGTTGCTGTCATCCGTTGCCTGGGTAGCAAACGAGGGACAAGCCCAGTAACATTATTGCTATTTTTTAATTCATTTACGTTACGTGTTTTTCCGGAACACTTCAGGTGAAGTGCTTCGTGCAGGACGTGGTGTCGCCTCGAAGACCAGGTCTGAAGAAACTATGAGGGCCGCTAGTTCCTCTTGACATATCTGTCACTTAAAGCAGTACGTCACTGTCTGAGGAAACAGGCGACAGTGTAACGTACAGCAGGCTAATTCTGTAAACCGTATGGAGTAGTACAGCTAGTCTAAGTCATTATCCAGCGTGACTCCTCTTAACCTTGTATCAGCAATTCTGGCTGGTGTTGGTGCTGTAATGGTGTGGTGGATATTTGCCCGGCACGCTTTGGGCGACTAAGTACAAATTGAGCATCGTTAAAACGCCACAGCCTACCTGAGTATTGTTACTGATCAGGTCCATCCCTTTATTACCACAGTGTACCCATCTTCAAATGGTTACCTCCAGCATGATAAGACAACATGTCACAAAGCTCATATCATCTGTACTCAAGTGGTCTCCACAGTCAGCAGATCTCAATTCAATAGAGCACTTCTGGGATGTGGTGGAACGAGAGATCCGCATCCTGAAGGTGCAGCCAAAAATCGGCAGCGAGTGCCTGATGCTCTCATGTCAGTACAGACCAAAATCTCTGAGGAACGTTTCAAGCACCTTGTTGAATCGACGCCACAAAAAATTAAGGCAGTTCTGAAGGTCCGACCCGGTACTAGCAGGGTGTACCTAATGAAGTGGCTGGTGGGTGTGTTTATTTGGTCTTACCACTAAAGTTTTTTGGCAACTGTTTTATTCCATTGATAGGTTTAGTATAAAACTTCCAATAACAAGCGAAATGATGGTTAAATGAGGAATTATTAATTAGTATATGCAACACTTCAAAGTAAAAAGAAGGAAAATAAAAAGGTAAAACCCATCAAAGTCACCCGAAAACGTGAAATCCATCTATGACCACTTAGTATGAGTTCAGAATAGGTCTGCAAGATGCTAGTTCTGCATACCCACCTACCTTCATATTTCACCTCATTTAGTGCCAGTATTGATTGGTTAGTTCAGGCTATTCCCACCCACCGTGGGTTTTGAAGCCTCATTAGTCACCAGCATTGATTGGTTAGTTCAGGATATTCCCACAACCATGGGTTTTGATGCCTCATTAGTCACCATCATTGATTGGTTAGTTCAGGATATTCCCACAACCATGGGTTTTGAAGCCTCATTAGGCACTATCATTGATTGGTTAGTTCAGGATATTCCCACAACCATGGGTTTTGAAGCCTCATTAGGCACTATCATTGATTGGTAGTTCAAGATACTCCAGTCCACCATGGGCTATTAAGCTTCATTTAGCGCCAGCATTGATTGGTTAGTTCAGGCTATTCCCACCCACCGTGGGTTTTGAAGCCTCATTAGTCACCAGCATTGATTGGTTAGTTCAGGATATTCCCACAACCATGGGTTTTGATGCCTCATTAGTCACCATCATTGATTGGTTAGTTCAGGATATTCCCACAACCATGGGTTTTGAAGCCTCATTAGGCACTATCATTGATTGGTTAGTTCAGGATATTCCCACAACCATGGGTTTTGAAGCCTCATTAGGCACTATCATTGATTGGTAGTTCAAGATACTCCAGTCCACCATGGGCTATTAAGCTTCATTTAGCGCCAGCATTGATTGGTTAGTTCAGGATATTCCCACCCATCATGGGGTTCGAAGCCTCACTTGTCCCATCATTAGCATATGATCACTCCTCGAATGTGATGGCATGTTTGCATCTGATAATCTAAAGGTATGTCTTGGTTCTGTGAACAACATACAGTTATTGTGACTCAGAAAGTCTTGGAAACAGGGACAATAGTTCACAGATCTGACGTACAGATGTCTAGTGAATTTTTGGCTAGGTCTACATATGACAGGTGTTTCGAATTTGCATAACACTGCTCTGAGGCTTGGTCTGGGAGGTATAGAACCATATGACACAAGGATGGGGGAGAGGGACATCACCTGACAATGGGAGTGGAGATAAGTTTAACAGAAGCCATGGAGAGGAAGCATTTCAGTGTCAGCAAGAAAAAAGACACGGGAAAAAATTAAATGAACATGGTGTCATGGAAAGGGTCAGAATCTTTCGAGAGAAAGAGTACACTGTTCTTTTGTAACCAAGGAAACCATAGTATGGGTCAACAGAGCAAATCATCTGAGTATGCTCCTGTCCAGGGCATCCATGTCAACTGCCTAATCCAAAAGGTTTTTTGGTCAACACAGTACAATGAGGGGACCTCTGCCCATGAATGAAGCCCGGTCCGGTGAGGCTGTCAAGGGCTCATCCTGACAGACAGCTCAATGCATCTGCACGACGGTTCGGCTCTGGCATGAGGAAAGCGAACCCCGCAGTGGTACAAAGACATCTGTCAGGTTAAACCCCTGGCATTGCGTTCCTGTCCATCAACCTCTCTGCATCAGGGAGATGGGGGTCTGAATTACAAGGGGGCAGCACTTGCTATTTGAATGGAACCGATGGAACCAATCTGAGAGGTTAGTGCTGATCTGCATTGTCGTGGTGCACCAGCTAATTCAAATGGTTTTCCAGGAATGGAAAGAATCGTCCCATTTCAGCCAAGGGTACACGATTTAATAGGACCCACATATACACTATAAAATTATACATATTTTAGGTTACACGATGGAGACAACAGAAGTCTTAAAATTAATTATCAAACAAACGACCAAATGAAGGCATGTAATACTTTGATACAGTACACTAATTTGTTTAAAAGACACAAGTTGCCACATAGTACAAATCCATTTTGTTAATTTAGTTAACTGGTGTTAAATCACCAGTAGATTGTTTTAGTAAATGTGTAGTTAGATATGTCACATTATATTACATATCTCAGGCAATCGAAAAGTGGCACTTAATTCATTGTTATATTTTCCTTGTGCAAATTCACTGACTTTGAGTTGATGTTGAAACTTTAAAGGTCAGCAGAAAGTGAGGGGGCTTTCCGATTGGCTGTAAGTCCTGCCACGGACAGACTGATTTCACATAAATGCCAAATTTATTTTTCTTAGACCCACGAGGCGCCGTAGTGCGGATCAATTCTGGTCACGAGGACAGCCATCATTTTCAGTCATGGCAGAATGGAAAAACTAAACATCAAGCAATGTTTCTCAATAGAAGAATACATTTTTAATTATAATAATTTCTGACTGATTAAAATTAATATAAATTCACAGCGCTGACTAGTGGAAAGTTTAGTGTTTCTGAAAACTTTACGATACCATATATCTTATTTTTGGAATGACTAGTTAGGCATTTCATCCTCCTAAATGTTTCTGGTTATGAGAAAAAGGTCAGTGAAGATTCCAGATACATAATTTAGTCTTACCAGTGCAGGCATCACCCATGATGCCATCCTGGACTGGGGTAGTACACGCCAGAGCTGGTGTTTCTATCTTGTCAGCACTACTCGCCATATGTCAGAGGAGGTTCCGGAAAAGGCCAACGTCACCGCACTTCACAATGTCACAATCTTGCTGACTGTTTTAGGCAAAACAGATCCACTTGACCGATCGTACGACTGTGCTCTACCTGCGGCTGCCTTTACTCCCTCTCTAAACCAGAGCAGACAGTCATCACCAAAGCACTGCATAATGGTCACATCCGCCCATCTGCATCACCCTCTGCCACTGGCTTCTTTTTTGTCAAGAAAACCATAAAAAATAGGTACCTGTTCCTGCTCATGAACACCACTATTGAGACATTGCAGGGAAGCACAATTTTTACTAAGCTTGATCTATGCATCACACGCAACCTCATTTGTATACGGCAGGGGGAGGACTGGAAAACTGTCTTTGTCACTTCAAGTACATGAACAACTTACTTTGTAACTATATTAACTAGTTTGTTTTGGTTTACTTAGACAACGTGTTAATTTTTTTCCCAATCCCTAACCAATCACATTCAACATTTCCATAAGCACGGTCTGTTTTGTAAGCTAGAAAAGTGTCTCTTTCATACCACCTTCACTACCTTTCTGGATTATGTGATCACTCCAGAGGACCCGGCTAAAGTGTCTGTAGTCAGAGAATGGCCTCAGCCTACCACCATTAAGTAGCTACAGCAGTTCCTGGGCTTCGCTAATTTTTACAGCCAATTCATACAGAACTACAGCGTGGTGGCCAGCCTCCTGAACCTACTCACACAGGCAGGGAACACATGCCGCTGGGGTCTGCAGATTTCGACCAGCTGAGGTAGTGGTTCACTTCAGCCCCCATCCTGACTCATCCCAAGGTGAAACATTCCTTTGTCATGAAATCGACGTCTCCAACATGGATGCAGGCACCATTCAGTCCCAACTTGGGACCAATCGACAGATAAATAGATAAACAGACAGACAGATAGACTTTTTTGATCCTGGGTGGGAAATTCCTTAAAACTCACCCAGGCATATGTTCTATCTCAACAATTTGGGCTTTGATGCTCAGGTAATTATACCTGCCAGGACAGTGGCACCTTTCCAATGGCACGTGGAGACTGGTGTCCTGCAGGTTTGCAGATCAAACCTGGCCCCACCTGTACCCCGAATGGTCACCTCTTCATGCCCAAGCAGTCCGACTGGACGTTCTCCAGTGGGGACACGCCTCAGTGCTTTCTGGTCACGCTGGGGTCCGATGCACCACCTGTCTACCTCAGCACCGGTTCTGTTGGCCTGAACTATGGACCGATGTCAAAACCTATGTGGCCAGACGTCCCACGTGTGTGTGGACTCCACCTGAAAACATTCCCTTTTCCTGGTTCAATTCCAAAATTCACCATCTACAACCTGGCAAGGAACATCACCTCAATAATCACATCCTACCAGAAGAGTCGGTCGATCCTCTTCCCCTCCTAGTAAACTATAAAATAATTTTTTCACACTTACAGTAGTGGTGCACCTGTTCGGATTGGTGCTCGAGTCACAAAGTAATCTGTCTGTATTCTGCATAACCACAGACACATAATTGTAATTGTGATTCGTACATTTGATGACATGAAGTAGAAAAAGTCATGGGAACAGACCAGAGAGGCTATAGTCTCCCAGTCACAACAAATGGAACCCACACATGTATGAAGTGTTAGGGACCTAAGGCAGTTGGAACCACTCAGTATGAATAATCGCGGTCAATGGACTCTCCCTCTTGAGACGGGAGGCAGCTGCCTTGAAAGTATGCACTGCATCAAGCAATTCATCTTCCTCTTCGCTGGTTGAGCATAAAATCATGAAGAACCGCTGAATGCTGGAAACTCCGACATGTGGCTTACCCGTTTTGGTTTGGCTGCTTTCTGACTAACGAGAACAGCTAAAATCTCTGTCTATAAGGAAGTTTCTGGTTACACTTAAGTATACACCCCTGTGCTATAAAAATGCATGCTGTTTTAAGCTTCTTCGGAAAAATAAATCAATAAATCTCATGCATGTGCCACAGAAATGAACAGACAGATACTTCTTTGTGGTTCTGACGTTGGTCTGGGCAAAGGCTCAACGCCTCCTTCATCTCTGAGCCTTTGCTCATTTTTTGAGCAGCACTCCAGAGGAGAGCAGAAAGGCTAGCCCTTCACGAGGATAATGGGTTTCCATGGCGATGCTGTTGCACGATCAGAGCCGTGTTGGATGGTGAGCTGACTCGTGTCAAAGGAAAAGGGCACTAGGTACACATGAGGGGGCAACGGAGCAAGATGAACTCTTAGAAAACCGCTTAAGGCTGTTTTTTTTTATACGGGACATCTTTGTTTCTGAATGGCTGCCATTTTAAATCACACAAACTCCACAGCAAGCTCAGCAGTGATAACACTAGGTTGAACCCGGTGTTTGAATCTTACACTGCTGTCATTTGGTACAAAATTTTGTTGAGTCGAGTGTAACTTTTATGCTGGTTAAACTACAAGCCCGATTCATCTTTTAAGCTATTAGTCACTTTTTTTGTGGCATATCTTTTTTGCCGGCGTGGCTGCGTTTCAGCCGTGAAGTATAATTTCAGGGCCTTTTCTGTCCCCTGCATTCTGCTGCCTTGTGCCAGCCCGCTGGCGTCACGTCTGACTCGCCGTTTTTAAACATCGGTTTCCATCGCTCGGAGCCCTGCCACTGGGGGGTGGAGCCACCTTTTATTGTCTGGTCTGATTTTGTCCGCAGGTGTCGGAAGCGTTCTCGTGAGCCCAAACTTGCACATCGTGCAGTCTCAGCACCAAATTGTCCTCAGAAAGGAATGCATAATTCTTGGCTGGCTGAGACGCGTGACCGGCCTGTCCGCCATTAGACTTGTCCCTGAGAGGAGAATGTGGCATTATTTAGGGAGCAAGAGAAAGCATTCATACTTTTTTTGGGTATTTAGAACAAAAGAAAGAAAAATCTAGCGAATAACATACAGGTAATTTCATTAGCACACCTGCGTAAATTAAATATTGATATGCTACCTGTAATAAGATGATCTTCTAAGTAGCTGAATTGTCATGCTATTCAGACATAAACCGCCCTGGTGTCAATCACCCTCTCCTGCACCGGCTCGTCATGTGCTGCGTATCCATTATACATCAGCTTAGTTCCGTTGTGGTTTTTCAAATGAAAAATAAGGGCCATTAGCTGTCACACGAGAGGAAACGCCGCCCCGTCCCTCGACGTCTCCCAGCACACGGTACCGATAATTAGAATGAACTCGGGAGTGAAGGCGCTGCCTGCTCAACGCCGAATGACTGATGGCTGTAATTATGTGGCTAGCAAATGAAACAAACGCACTGCGTTAACCGAAGGGGAGCCTGCGAGGCGATCAAACCTGGTCATTTGCGCCGAGCGACGGGTGTTGCTATGAGTGCGGGTGACATTCGTGTAAATATATAAACATACACGCACGCCCATGTGTTGTGCCTCTGCGTAGGCGTCTTACTGATGCGGTGGCATCGTCGTACCTGGCAGTTAAGTCCCGCATCGTTTCGGGAAGTAGACTTCGTGAAAATAGAGAAATGCACAGATAGAGTAGCTGTCCCGTAGGCGCTTTAAAAATCATGCCAGAAGGCAGCTTGGCTATGACAGGCCGTTGAGCTGTACGGGGCTGAATGGCGAGCAGCTAAATGATTCTGGTCCTGGTCTGGAGACACGGTCCTGTCCCGGTGGCCTTCAGCCTCAGTCGCAGGGATCTCTCCAAGCTTATATTGGCGTCTAACACGCACCCACGTAACCAATAAACTTCGCACGGCTTGGTCACGAACGTGCATAAGATGGCCGTGTCACCCGAGATAGGATGCCTTCGTCAGTGGTTTTAAAGAGCAAGCATGGTCGGTGCTGCTTAGACAAGAATGGGATGGACTTAGTCAGCCAGGGTTCAACTTGGGTTCAGCTCAGTCAAGCTCACTGACATTTACATTCTGCTGTTAAGGTTTACCATTTCGTTGATGCATTCATTTCTTATCATTAGATAAAGAGGTAAAGCAGAGACTCAGCAGGAATGCAGCATTCTAGATCATTTGTTTTATGCTTTATATTAAGCCAAAAACATCTGAGCAAAGTTGAAAATCAATTTCGGATACACGTGCATCAGCCGACTCTGAGATTGACACCACTGGCTTTGATGCAGACATGGTATTTGCAATTACATTTAATTAAAGCTTCATTTCAGGAGCTAGCAACCAGACGACCTTATTGTCAGCCTTGGCCATTAAACACTGTTTACACCGTTGCCATGGCATCTGACGAGCAAGTACCAAGGCGGATCAAAACGACCCACGAGCGTGGGAGAGCGTGCACAGACACCTCCCACCCATCTGAAGGACGTGGTCCTCAGGAACATGGACTCAGAAGGAGATGAAGCTACAGAGAAGGGAAGCAAAAAAACATTTAGCAAGGAGCTTCTCCAGTCCTTCTCCTGATGTCGTGCGTGATGAAGCTTCCCATGTTGCCCGGCCTCCCACTCACCATTGTACCTGCTATCATTAAAACTAATCCTTAAGCGTCCATGCGGTGCTTTAAGCAGTCATTAGGAGGCCTTGCAAGCCCAGAATACGTGAAATATAACACTTATTCTCCAGTTTTTTGGGGGATTTAGGAAATCGGTGGACAGTTTCATATGTATTGTATGATTGGAGAGCCGGTTTCCAAGGCTCTCACAGTCCATTAATTATGATTTCCGAGCTGAGACTGCCAATGGGCTGCTGTTAGAAAACCTTATTATGTGGTGCATACCCTCATTAATAGTACCACACAAAATCAAAGTTAATTTACTACATGTGTCAATGGTTAAAAAGCCCAAAAATTAAAAAGCTGTTTTTTTTTCATAAACCGATTCCATGGACTGAGTTTTGGAAATTGGCTCTTCAGTTGTGTATTTTAAGAATCCATTACTGTCTGGTTGTAATACTATATCACACACGTTACTTTTGTTCTTTTAATAGGTCTGGTAAAGCAGCGTCAGGGTGAGTGACTGTCTGTTGACTAGTCCCCAGCAGGAACGTGCACGCGATCCGTTTTGTAGCCACATGCTTACTTCGATCCGCTCCAGAAAGATTGTGCCAACGGTCTCGTGCACGCCCCCACAATCAGATCACATTGGTGCTCTGCTCTACGGCACGCCTGATTCGGCGACTCGGGTACTCAAGCGGTCTGATTGGCTAGCTCGGCGTGGGTGGGACAGGATGAGCTGAGGCCCGGACTTACGATCGCTGCTGGAATCTGAGCGTGAGCAAAGGATATAACAGATAGAGTTGATGTATAAAGATTTTTAATAACATTTTATTTATACCTCAAAACAGCTGTTAAATGTACCAGAGCACAACATAATTAATTAAAAGGGGGATTTCTACTTTGATCTTTAGAGGTAGGTGTGTTGACCTTAAAAATGTCTCAAGGACACTTCAGGTATAATTCATATATGGCTACCCTAAGTGGACCGGTATAGATTCAGTACATATATTAAAGTTGAAGTTTATTGCTATATGCAACTGGTACACGTATGGGTAGAGTGAAATTTTTACAGAGAGGTCGCTCGTAGACTGACACCACGCAGTGCAAACTGGACGTAGACAGGATATGAAAAACAGACTGCTGGGAGCGTGTATGTGTGTCAGCAATGTGTAAGGATACTCCGTGGGTCCTTTAGTATTAGTTAATTAGAACAATATTAATTAAGCCTCAGCTTTCCTTGTATGCCACGTCCCAAAATATTTCCTGCTTCCGTGTTTCCGGCAGTAATAGCATGAATAATTCATCTAGACATGCAATCAGTACGCTTTAATTCAGATTTATTATCAAGATAGAGATGCATTGCACCTTAGAATACTCACACTCAATAATTTCACGGCGATAAAAAGCCACTGGTAACTGTTCTTCTGCTTATTACTTGAAATACACACGTGCATTCTCACGGAATTTTCACTAATAAACTTAAAGCGGGATAGTTTTACACACGCACGGAAAAGTCTGTGAAAAAAATCTCTTGAGGTGAAATAGATACGGACCCCGAAAAATCCGACGGGGAAGTGCCTCAGATTCACACAAATACAAACAACAAAACCATTTGCAAAGGAATTCACGCAGAGAATTCAGGTGCAGGCCAAAAAAAATAAACAAAACGACACAGCAATCTTTCGACAAATGAGGCACAGGTGCGACTCGTGAACCCCGGCCACCTGACTTTCCCCACAGTGACGGTCCCCACTTGCCATTGCGTGCATTTTCACCTTCTGTTCTCATTCACCTTTGCGGAAGCTCAGACTACAGAAGGCTTTATTCACAGGAATCGTAGCAGTTCACAGCTCAAGACATGAGCATTATGATAAAGAACAGTTTACAAAAAAGCACGGCCATTTCGCTTAAACGCTACATCAGGCGCCGAATTTCATTTATCGAACACATTGCACACATCTGACCTGAACTGATCATGGATTATTAATCCCTAAGTATACTGAAAGACTTAATATATCTTTAGAACGATAGATGATTACAGTAGGCAAATACGTTTCTTTGCTGACATTTCAGTTATCGCGTATAGCGTCCTGCTTTGTATACGTCAAACTGTGAAATAATCTGGGGCCGTCCTGTGCCGCGTGGAATAGACTCAATTGGACTGGAATGAGTCACACTGCAAGCACTGGACAACCGCGTCCAGTTTGAGCTGCCGCTCCATTTTATACTAAACCGGGACTGTGAACATATTGACTTGGTCCAGAAGTTCTGTTTGCTACCTGCTGACCTGAGAATTCAGATCCCACTCTCGTGCGTGTGGAGTTTGCATGATCTCGCCGTGCTGTGTGGATTTCCACCAGGTACTCTAAATCGGACGCTCTTAATTGCTCCTGGTGTGTGTTTGTGTGAGTGGATGGCCTTGTGATGGCATCCGTGGTCAACCGTGTACTCTATGGTCTAATACCCCTGCCCCCAGTCCTGTAGAGGTTATGGGTTTGGTAGATGGATGGATGGAAATGTTCTAAACATGTGAACATAATGTGATAGGCAGAACAATTTCAACCTTTTTTCATTAGAATGTTTACAGTGCAGTGTGGTGCAGACAGTAAATCCTAATGCTAATCGGTGGTAAGTTTCAGCATGTTTCACAAGACTTACGCGGAGGATTTAACAGGACCTCTGTGAACATGAATGTGGTTCCTCTTCCAGCCTCACATCAAAGCAGAATAAGCTTGAAACAGCGGGTGGTCAAGTTGTGTTGGATTTGTGGCCCGTAGTCTTAAAATGCTAAAGGTACGATGCTGTTTTACTCATAAATGGAGCAACACTATAAAATCTGTTATGTCTAATTACCTGTCCAGACGGCTGCACCTCTCTCTCTTTCTCTCTCTCTCTCTCTCTCTCTCTCTCTTCTTTTTGCCTTTGACTCAGACCACACGCTTGACATGCGAGGCACGTTCTGCGGCGCGGTGACTCCGCCAGCTGGTGCCAACGAGGCATGCTGATTTGTCACAATGCGATCAACGTGGCCAACCTTTGCCCATTCTGCATCGGAGCTTGAATTCAGCATAGCAGGCTTTACGGTGGCTGAGGGTGCTGAGCAGCACGGCCTCTTGGGAAACCGGAGCTTTCTTCCTTCTCCGAAAGGGCTCAGTGGTATTGCTGCAATCTACATTTTGCTAGTAATATAAGTGCTTGCTTTGGATTTAATAGCCAGTGCATAAACAGTATTACTCGAGGATTTTGATGTGCATTGTCTGTGTTTAGTCATGAAAAGCAGTTTTAATCATAGTGAGCTTTCAAGGGCCTTTTCTCAGTAAACCCGGCATTTCCTGCCCAATCCCCGTGTCCCGTGGTTTATGACATGTCCATCACCTCCCAAGGCACGTCCAAACATGTTTCTCGGGGGCTCAGCACTGTGCCATCGTCCACCCATTTAGTATTAAATAATGATCTGAGTTAAATTTGCCTTAAAGGAGCCCATAACATTGGCTGGGACCTTCCCTCTGCCCCCCCACCACAGGTGAAATTACACACTCCTCCCAGCTGTCAATATTCATTAGAGAAAGGGGTGTGTGACTAACATGAAATTGATCAGCAGAGGGGCTGAAATTGTTCCCAAAATCACTGCCTCCACTGACAGACACTATTATGGATCTGCAGCATCTTGTCTGCATCCTGCTGGGGGACCTTTTGCGATGTCCAGTGACACCTGTGTACTTTATCGCCTTCACATGCAGCTGCTTTCATCTTAGAGTTGCTACTTTCGACAAAAACAAAGGAGAAATCGTGGCTGCCCTCTTTTTCCCACCGCTGCTGCTGCATATTTCCTGGTTGCCATGGCACCCTCCTGCCTGGATCGCTGTCCGTCAGTGCAGGCACGGAGCGGAAAGGCTTCGGTGTGGGTCGGTGATCAGAGGCGTGTGACGCGGGGACGTGACAACAGGCCGGGTTGAGTTGGGCGTAAATAAAACGCACACAGCTACATAAACAGCTTTAAACTGCACAGGAGGTCACAGATGTCGCTTCCAAATAGCAAATTTATAAACGGAGAATGCAGCTGGTTAGGGTGACGCACATGGATCATTTCATCCTTCGGGCAAAATTCATAATCCAGCTCTCTTCGTAACGAAAGACAGCGACCACCTCGGTTTCAGCCAAGCCTTAGGGTGTCTTTATCCAAACCCCGGAACGTTTTGAGTCTCCATCCATCTCCGCCCATCCTGAACCCCGTCTGTCCTTTGTCCACCCTCATTTCCTATCCCCAAGGGCCTCTTCTTCAATCTTGGATTGGCTCCAATCCTCTGTACCCTAAAATCCCTCTTACCTACTCACTGTGAAGTGTCTCCCAAACTTCCCCACTGTCTGACTATGTATAAAGGTATTGTACTGCAGAAAAGTAGCGGCCTAGGATTGACTAAAAATATCAAGCTTGTGGATGAAGATACAGTCGTTGGCCTAATCGCTGGAAATGAAGAGATGGCTTGCAGGAGAGAAGTGTCAGATTTGGTCACTTGATGTGAGATATAATCTCACACTGAACATCAGTAAGACCAAGGGGATGACTGTTGACATAAGGAGGGGTAAGCAACCTTGCCTGCCGCTGTCGATTAGGAACTCTGAGTTGGACTGATACAAGCACATCACTGAGGACCTAAGCTGGTCAAAGAACATGGATCTACTGGTTAGGATGTCTCACCAAAGACTGTACTTCCTGCCGAGGCTGAAGTTTGGCACGTCCACAGCAATCCTAATCCTAATATCAGTTCCTACAGGTACACCGTGCAGAGCGTGGCTGCAATCCTAATAACCACCTGTATAGCTGTGTGGTCTGGCAGCTAGACTGGACAGGACAGACAGTCAATACAACGAGTTGTCAAGCTTGTCCAGAAAATCATAGGGACAGATCTCTCCTCGTTGCAGGACATCTGTAACACGAGAATCTGCAGATGGGCTACCAAAGTCATCAGCGACCCCACCCTTCATCAAATCTTCACTTTCCTGAAGTCTGGCAGGCGGTGCCAAAGCGCTAGCACCAGAAAGCCCAGATTCCAGAACAGTTTATACCCTCAGGCCATCGGGATGATCAGCAATTGCCACCCACTGCCACTCCCACCTGTGGTCCTACCTCAGACATCTTCATGTGGACACCTGGCTCCCTACACCCTGCACTCTGTTGACATCCACACATCATCATCATCATCATTCCCTTCAGCTGCTCCCATCAGGGGTCGCCACAGCAGATCAACCGTCTCCATCTCCTCCTGTCCTCCACATCCCGCTCTGTCACACCCACCAACCGCATGTCCTCTCTCACTACATCAATAAACCTCCTCTTTTCCTCTTGCCCGGCAGTTCCATCCTCAGCATCCTTCTCCCAATATACCCAGCATCTCTCCTCTGCACATGTCCAAACCAACGCAATCTCGCCTCCCTGACTTTGTCTCCAAACCATCCAACCTGAGCTGACCCTCTAATATACTCATTCCTGATCCTGTCCCTCCCTGTCACACCCAGTGCAAATCTTAACATCTTTAACTCTGCCACCTCCAGCTCTGCCTCCTGTCTTTTCCTCAGCGCCTCCGTCTCCAGCCCATATGACATAGCTATGGACGTCCACACATATTCGACTGTTAAGCACTGACCACTACACACGCAAAAAAATAATATGTAGGTATGTATGTAAATTTATTCTAGTCTGTTGATATTTTTAAATTTTGCACCAGCCGCTTCATTTTACACACGACATTCTATTTAAATTTATGCTCTTCAACTTCTGTACATTTTGTAGGTGCCCCATTTTCAGTTCTCTATATTCAACAATATTGCGTTCATGCTGGACGAGTTAGACTTATACTGATTTAATTTTATTTACTGTACCTTTGTGTTGTTTTTCTCCTCTCTTTTATATTTAATTTCATTTTTACACTTTTAGGCATGTCGGCCTCATCAGACGATTTCATTGTGTTATGTACATAGAAAAATAAACAGCTTGAACTTGATTACGTATGCAAGGAAGGTGTGACATCACAGTCAGGGAGTTAATGTCATCCAATTAAAAAGAAAAAAAAAACTCCCTGTGATAACAAAACAACAAAGTCAGAGGATTTAACCCTAATTACCCAGGGTCAGTGGAACCAGGAATGCAGGCACACTGTGAGATGAAAAATTAATCAGAGGCCCACATCTAACCTGGTAACGTCGCGTAAAGCTTTTCTGACATTTTGTAGTGTTAAATATCTTAATTTACTGTTGAATTTGGAAACATGGCTGTCGTCGCTAAGCAACTGGCATGAGCTTGGTCGCAGCAGAAGCTCTGTGGTGTTACGTAACCTGCTCTACACTATTTATTATTTTGTAAAATATTTTGGAGCTGTGATGACATCATCTCACCCCAATTAAAAATATTCTAAACAGCATAGTGAGATCTTTGATGGGGTCACATTAAATCAACTGTGCATCTTGTGCAGAATACGACAGAGTCTCCCCAGGGTTCATTATTTTTATTGGCAGAATTGCACAGATTAAACTAAAACAAGAATAAAGCTATGATCAGTCCATCTTCTAACTGTTTATCCCTGTCATAGATAGACTAATCATAGATAGCACATGGCATGAGGTCAGAGTACACCCTGGATGGGATGCCAGTCTATCACAGGGCACAAGGCTGGGGTACACCCTGGATGGGATGCCAGTCTATCA
>JAACJT020000030.1:13875722-13894276 GCA_009936485.2 Gymnarchus niloticus | reverse complement strand
CAGGGCACAAGGCTGGGGTACACCCTGGATGGGATGCCAGTCTATCACAAAACACAAGGCTGGGGTACACCCTGGATTGGATGCCAGTCTATCACAGGGCACAAGACTGGGGTACACCCTGGATGGGATGCCAGTGGTCACAGGGCACGAGGCTGGAGTACACCCTGGATGGGATGCCAGTCTATCACAGGATACATACATACTCACACACTATGGACAATTTATAGATGCCCCTTAGCCTAAGTAGCTTGTCCCGAAGACACCCACACCAGTGATCTCCAGGTGCACTGAGGGAAGACACTTTGGACCCTCTAAGGCTGTGGGTGAGAAAGAACAGTGATTCCGAATCAGCCACGTGCCGGTATGCATATCAAAATGATAAAATATTAAAATATACATCCAGACAGATTAGCTGATATTCACAAGTTGACCTGAGCTAAAATATGAGTTAAAAATAAAACACAAGCTTTTTCATAAGAGACGATGGAGGAGTCAGCAGGACCACGCCTTGTGAAGAATGTGGAGTCGTGGTGTCAGGGAGCCTGTTCTACCTTCCTCCTGTCTTGTAACCTGCTCGCAAAGTTCATCGTTTGTAATTTTCACCTGTCTGACATTCCCTCACCATGTTATAAATAGAGGTACTTTATATTTTTTTGTCAGCAGTTAAACAGGAAAGCACAATGCACTCCTGTGTGGGGTCAACTTCAATCAAACAATGGTTCAAGAAATATTTTGTCAGGGTGTGTTTTAAGGTTATTTTCGAGAAAGTGTTTTTGCGTGAGATTTATTACCTTGTTTCATTCTAAATTTGGTATATAATGTCACATAATTGGCTAAAACCTTCTACAATACATTTTATGAAATTCGTCTGACCATTTCTGGTCATTTTCTGGTGAACTGAAGTTACTGACTAGCTTCCAGCAGACTTAACAAAGGGCTCTACCTGGTTTCCTTGTTTAGGACATTAATGGATATTAAACTCATTGTTGTAGTCAGCAGAACTTCTAAAACTGCAGTGCTATTAGTTAACACTGAGATTTAGAGGTTTGTAGTTGGTCAGATATCTGCGGGAATCTGTGAGATTGATGGTTCAGCCAGCCAGTCAGTGTTGGTTCTGTTCTGGACTGTCACTGTGTATGATTGTGATTGGATGATGTACTGTGTTTCTGACTGCACTCAAGGTGCATTTCCATAGTTTTATTCCACTTGTTGAAAACTTGTAGCACGTTCATTTGCATTTAGGTTTAATTGGTTACGAAGATATTAGGTGCCGAGTGACTGGTCACGGTCCCTTTCCCGGTCTGGAACTCTGTTAAATCTCCTGTTTGTTCAGTATAATTCGCAGCCTGGAGTATGAAAAGGCCATTATGACTGAAAAATGGGTTGTGACTGCAAATGGAGGCACCCTTGTTGTTTGAAAGGCAGCTTGAAGGTCATATCAGATCTCAGGCCATGACGAACAGTTAGAGGGTACATGGATGGATGGATGGATGGATGGATATTTCAAAATGTACCACAAAGGACACAGACAAACTGACCTGTTGCTTAGAAAGGTTCAGCATTCATGGCTTTCATGTCTGCATCCATTACAGCATTCATCCGGGAATAACACAGATTTTAAAATCAATATGGAGAATCTAGAAACATGTTTATGTTTACTGAAATAAAAGAGAGTGTTTCTCGCACACATCCCACCAAAAAGATTTTCTTTAAAGCTATTTTGAAGTCTCAGTGTACCAAATAACAGCAACTAATCGGTATGGATAAAACCATCTTCAGATTTGCAACAATGCCGCTGGGTCTGGGCTACACTAACGACAAACGAACTTTTATAGCATTTTTTGCATTTCTCTCCTCATACCAGTGGCCCAATATGTCAAGTGCGACAGTGAGTGACAACACGTCAGTTTTGGGTTTGATGGGTCTGTCGAATGGCACCGATAGGATGACAGGCGTTCGTCAAAGACGCGCACGGGGGGTCAGACGGGGAAAGCATGCTGCATGAGCTGTGTCGAGCCCCCAGATGTCATACAGCCTCCGTTCTTCAAGGTTCCCTGTAAAATATTTCAGCCCAGGGCAATCTCCTCCGTTGTCATCTCAGATGTGTTCAGGAGTAAACAGTGGGAGGGGATCAGTGGTAAAACCATTTACCTAATGGAGCTGGATGTTACATCCTACCAGCTAAGACGCCTCAATGTCAAGAGCCGTCAGAATGTGTGTGCGGTTTGGTGTGAGTGCTACCTGCTAATTCAGTGTGCGTTCAGCTCTAAGGTAATATTTAACTACCCAAAGGATCCCAGCACCAGAACATCTTCAGAAAAGCACTTTGTCTCCAAAAGGATTCCACTGTGTACGTTAGTGATATAAAAAACAAAAATCTGCTAAATTATATTAAACATCAGACACGTTCGCCTTCATTATTTTCTGTTTAGTCCCTAGAAATGGCAGAGATCCTCAGCTATTTCACACAATGCAGAAGGTATTTCTCGCATCGTTTTTATAGTGAATGGAGTTTGTAAAGCATCAGATTCCATTACCCATGTACTGAAACTGCCTTCCATTAGGTTAACAGTAAAACCTCTTCCGTTTATATTTATTGTGAAATGCTTCCCTTTATTTTAATGCTGAAATGGTGTTCCATTCCCGGCAAAGCATCTCTTAGTCCCTCATCAAACCTAAATACAGCGCACTGTGTGGATAGAAACATGAACTGAAGGATTTAGCGCTCAATATCAAGCTTGTACTGTAACCCCAGCAGGATGTTCACATTCTTCAGAGCCTCACAGGTGATTTCCCACAGCTATAAGCCCTTCGCTTCCACTCTCACCATAACCACGTTTATGTCCTCAGACAATCGTCGATGTTATCACGCCCCAAAAGCCGATTTGTTTCACGACATCAAAGACAAGTAATGAAAGGTGCTGCAATTGTGGGATCTTCTGGGTATGTGGGATCTGGTAGTCCTTTCGCGCAGAAGGGAGTGAAAAAGGCCACACCAGGGTGCGTGTGATTAATGTTCACACACAGAGAGTCTCTGTGTTGGGCTGTGCTGGGGCATGGGCTGAGATGACCATTTAGACAGAGGACATTAGCTCTCAGGATAGTACAACTTTTTGGTCTCACACTGCTGTGAGAATATTTCTTAAAATTAAAATACGAAATTTTAATTTCTTAAAAAAAATCTAAACGGGTTTAACTATTGCAGAGAGGTATTCCAGAAAGTGGGCTTAACATATCCTACAGCGAAACATGAATTCTGATTGGAGAAAACTGGAAGTTCAACTTCAGGATTTGTTGATTCTCTTGAATCTCCCAGAATTTCTCCAATCAGAATTCAAGTTTGAGTATAGGATATGTTTAACCCGCTTTCAAGAATACTCCGTAGGTTTTGCAAAGTACATTTTTGAGCAATAATTGCTTTTAAATACTGCATATGTTAACATTACCAAGAAAACCGTTATCCTTCTTTAAATACACACTTTTTTGAAAGCATGTGATTATCTGTAGTTTCCCAGTACAATATTCAAATCAAAGCCTGATATAAACTGTAATTTGAAACATGCCTTACCTTCCATATTTAAATGTGCTTTGTTTTTAATTGTTTTTGGCTTATTCTAACCCTGTGAAAAGCATGGCTTCCCTTTCAGGTAAACAATTAAATGACATTCTCAATTAACGTACCATTTTGAGAACTGTCACTATTTATCCGAAGCACCTTGTTTCGATGACGTTCTTGAGGTAAAATATATGTGTTGTTTTTATTCCCAGATAAGTGGCTCATCTTCACGAGCTCTCCCCACTGAGCCACCTGAGCATTTGTGCGGGATCTGGGGAGACCTCATATCCAATTTCGAATGGATTTAAACGTAGCAGGCCAATGCAGTTCAAATGCAACGCAGCATGTGACTGAGAACTAAACTGCTGCTGCAAAAAAAAAAATTATAATGAAATACTGCAAAGAGGCAGAAACCCATGACAGAGGACAGGGAATTTAAAACAAGCATGCATTTTATTGTACACAGGAGGTCAATCAAGATAAACAATTTAATTCTAAATTGTTTACTTATTTATAGTATTTACAGGAGGGCATTGTGAAACACAAACGGCCTAAACTTGAAGTGTATTTTAGCTGCTAGCATCTAAAGCCTTTTATTGTTCCAAACAAACCCAGTGCATCTCAGCGTTGAATTAGCCTACTGTCTATACCCCACTTCTACTTCATGGTAATTAATCCAAAAACAGAAAATCATATCCACAAAAAATTTTAGCCACTCCTGCTTTAAAAAGTGCTTTAGCAAGTGACTATATGTCTGTGCCCTGAGATAGTTAATGAAAATCCAGCTTCCATCAGCATTGCTGTGCTCCCAGTTGGATAAGGGCTTGCAGTTAGTGGATGTATACTCGCTTCAAGTTTGTAGCACTTAACTTTTGTGTTGAAGGGCTACAAGAAATTAGATGACGGCGAAGTTTCTTCTCTACAATTACCCAAAGAAAAGCCAATTGCCACGCGTAAGTAAATGCTGTGTTCAAATTGATTTCCACTGTAGCCGAGAGCTGAAGCAGAGGCAGCAGACAAAAGCTCTAAAAATAAGCGCAACCTCTTTGTTCGTCCAGATCCCGACAGCGTGTCCCCTTCCCGGTCTCAGGAAGGGGTGCCAGAGGTAGGCAGCAGAGAAGGAGGAATCTGGCACTGAGTCGAGGCTCCCCCTGTCCAGTGACTCATACCTCCCGGGAAGAGCAGCAAGCAAAACAGCATAATAAAATGATAACCTTCATTCTGTAAGCAAGCATCTACTACCTAACCAGACGTTCGTCATTCTAACCTTAAGGGTAATCAAGCTGTTCAAGTTTATGATCGGTGGACCGTAAATTACTCGATAGTTTGGATATTTCACTTGGAAGTAGTAGATGTCCTTATGTGTTCTACATTTCTGAACATAAACATCTCATTAAATGTGTCGAAATGATTGATCAGCGGCTCTGAGAAAGGGTTGTCAATCTGAATGAAAACTGGCAGAAACAAAGATTAATTTTAATTATACTATATATGTATATATAGTAATCAAGGCAGGTCTGTTGTTATCGGAACAAATGAATTTTCACAAACAGGCAACTCGATGGAGTCAATTGCCAGTTATAATGGAATATTGCACTGATAATCTGAGTTATTTCTGGGTTTCATTTTGAAGTAAACAGACCTAGAATCACATTAAGAAAGTTTACTTTGGATTCTGAGATTCCTTAAAAACGGTGAAGGTCAGGCATGACTTATTTTAGGATGTTTTACTGTACGGCATTAAATGTACACATTCTCATGAAATATTTGTTTCTTTAATGGACTGGAATAAACACACACAAGGTTTAAAAAGTTAAAAGTATTTACTGGTACATTACTGAATTTTCCTTTGCCTTGGAAAGTACCATTATTGCACGAATGATTGTTTTGCTGCAATCCCATCATTTCGCCTGGCTTCAGACATGATACTAATGCGGATTACTATTATTAGCTTTTACGAACTTCCTCCTCATTAGCTTTGTGGAGTGCCTGTAGCCCTCCTGGGAATGCTGTGAGTGGACAATTGTCTGCTATGTAGGCCAAGGTCTGTAGGAGTTTGCCGCAGCGACATGATGTATCAAGGCTCTGACTCCATCGAACTAATGTGGGAACGCCATTTAATATAGTCATTTTAAAAATGCAGAAATTCAGAAATATGTTTTCATGTGAACACGTTGTTTTTGTGAGCTGGATTCTATTTCCTTTTTGTGATCAAGGAATTTGTTCTACCCATCCATTCAATAACTGTTTTTCTAGAAATAGACTTTCAGTGTGTCACAGAATAGGGTTCAGGTAAGGTAGATCTTTAGTGGCACGTTAGGCTGGATGACTCGGTATGATTGACATGATGAATCTATTTCCATGACATATGGATTTTGAGGAAAGAGCCAGGACTTGCAAGAGGGGGCGGCAACAAAAAAATGGAAAAAAAACAGGAAGTGAAAGGAGCTTGTCACCTGACTTACCCCTCCCCCAGGTTATCCCTGCCCTCCACCCTGTCATAGGCAGTCTGAGGGCACTCTCAGTTTGCTCACAAAGCCATGTGCTCAGAATCACTCTGGACCACCATGTCTATGGATTACAGGAGAACAGGACAACACCATCCACAGTGCAAGGAATCAGGCGGGGCCTCCACTGCAGAACTGAGTGGCAACTGCGCTGTTCCTGACCAGCTGTGCCGACAAGAGTCATAGGCATAGGCTTCACTCTAGCTATTCTTCTCCTGAGCTAGTGGCCGGTCATTCACCTAAGAACAGAACATAAGGCCTTTCCGTGTTTTTGCTATCTATGTATCTTTACCTTAACCATTAACCTTCACCTCCACAAGTAACAACAGGGAACTCAGTTTGGCAGCTGGAATGCGTAGGATCATAAACTGCAGAATTCCACTGCACAAATAATGAAAAATGTCTACAGAAAGAGGGCCCTGTTATTCTACACGTCTTTTGAGTCGGGTGTTTTGACTACAGTGCTACCGTTTGTCGCAGATGAAATAGACACTATGTTAAGTGGTCAAAAATAGATTCATCCTCTCATTGAAGTACATTATCTAATACAAATTCATATATCCTATAGCCTTCCTTTGCTGACGGTGCCATAATTAAGCACAGGAACAACAAATGAATATTTTACTGCAGCATTGGACTTGGGAGGAACAAAAAAATGTAGGCTATTAAAACAGGAGGTGACGTAGATATCAGCTGGCCCTCTTCCAGTCCTGTCATTGTCCAATGTGACAGTACCTGCTATTCTGAGAGTCTTAGAAAAAAAAAAAAAAGTACCTTTGTGCCATTTATTGATATCAGAGACTATCCATGTAAACATTCTAAGGTGGAGAAGTGCTTTTGGTATACAATTTCCAAGTGTCTTCCTTTGCGACATCACTTACGAAATCCATGAAATATTGGCTTTGGAGGGAGATACGATTGAGGACCAGTATTCAATTCTATTCTCTGGCTGACAGTCATATCTTCTGAATCCAATAAAGTTTGGCATTTATCAAATAACCCAGAGCTTCCAAATATCAGATGTATGATCCAATTCAATTCATTCTGATTGGACCTCCTGCTTTTCAATAAATCAAGGTGCCCGAAATACAACAGAAGTAATATTAAATATTAAACTTAAAATACTACAGAAGTAACATTTTAAGGCTGCTTTTTCAATGATTGCCATTAGTGAGACATTACTTCAGCAAGCTTTCCATTCCCCAGGCTTGACAGCAGGGATTTAGTCTTGTCAAAGGTAAAACAGTTACAGGTGAATCGGACTCAGTCCTGCATGACACACTGATGTTTTTTTTTTGTGAAAAATAGTTCTGTATATATTGAGTCAAGCATCAACAATGTTTACAATGTTTCACATATATATTGTTCCACATATCAGCTCTGCCACCCCGTGACCCTGACCAGATAAAAGTGGTTTGATGATGGAAGGATAGACTGGCAGATGGATGGATGGATGGATGGATGGACGGATGGACGGACGGGCAGATATATTCAGTGTATAGCAGCTCTGAATTACTTTGGCCAATATGCTATGTATATGGCACATAGACATTGAGTTTTATTCTATTTTCTGCATTAAGAATTGGTATTTAACACTACGTGAGCCAGCAGAGATTTAACTTGGATCATCAGTTTGTAGTTTTGGAACCTTTAAAATGAATAGAACTTAATTAAATTGAGAGAACAAGTCTAAAAGGTAGCAGCTCTTTCAAAATCAGAAACAAACTGCTTTAATGTTTCTTACATTTATACTAAAGTTTATAAGGTTCCAACTGAATATTATATACACACCTTACACAATAAAAATGACAGAGGGAGTGAAGTCCAATCGTAGCCCTTTCATGGATAGGACTTTAATCAGCCGTGCTGCTTTCTGTGTTAAGTATGAGCTATTACACAATCGCAGACCCTAGTGGCTCATCTAATTAGCATTTATGCTTGAATATCACTCCTTGCACATGTGGCACCTGACCCTCCAGACAATTACCAGCACGCTTGGGGACTTATAATTAGCCTAAGAATGACACTGAATATGTCGCGTTCGCGTATAGATGAACGTAGAGGAGAAATCGCCAAAGACTTGAAAAGCCAATGAAAATCAACCATGTTCAAATGCTCTTTATGTCTGACGCTAGGAGGGCATTTAACCTTCAAAGCACAATCAAACGCTCTGTTCAGGTTTTCTTTTCAGTTTGCAAATGGGAATAATATTGGTACTCATGCTTAAAAAAAGGAAAGAAAAAAAAACCGATGAATTAATTAAATATTAATAAAACGTGTAAACAAACAAGCTTTTCCTCATCAGGGAAAGGTCCTTACATCAACTTTCGCTTTGACTCTCTCTCTCCAGCTCTTTTCCATTCCCACTGATTCTGTCGCTGATTTGGCTAACAGACCCTAAGGAGGACTGATTGCAAAATGAGATTCTGTGGGGAACTCGACTGGCAGAGTGATTTTTTTATATATATTTCAGGATTTTTTTAGGATTGACATAAAAAAGTGGTATTAAAAGTCGTCTACCTCAGCGAGAAATGCAGACAGGCCTATCAAAAATGGTCTTCCCGAGACACCCGGGCTTCTCGAATCTGTGGCATTCAGTCTCGCTCCGGACCAGAGGAGCTGTCACCCCGTTCAAAGCTATATCAGTGTTTTTTTTTTTTTTTTAATCACATGCGTACACGTACTTTTGCAATTTCTGTTCATTTTTGGGAACTATATTGAAAAAGCTCAGTGACAGAAAGCAACGAATGGCATTCAGAAAACTACAAACGCGTGGACTTTTTCAGTAATCTCAGGCAAGATAACGGCATGTCGGATGTCCACTTTGCAGAGATGGGGTTTGCGTTGCCAGCTATGTTTACGATGCATCAATGTCCGATAAATGCCGCACAATACAGAGACATTCTGGTTAGGAAATTATAAGTAGGTGAAGAAATCTAAAGGAACCAAGTGAACTTTGGACTTCAATGATGCTTTTGTTTTTGGGACATTTTAATAAGCAGATTTTGAGGGCTGGGGCCATCGTCACCGAATCCAGAAGCGGGTTTAAGGAAATGCAAATGAGAAAATCAATGAACATGTGGAGATAAAGGGTTACTGGGCTGAAATCACCACTAAGCTTGTTTCCTTCTGAGGGCAACACAGATAACGCACCAATATTTGCATGACTGAGAAGTAGAACAGGTGGAGCTAATCGATACATATTAACCCACGCCCTTCACCTCCACAATGACGTGTGTACGTGAACACATCAATTAAGCGAAAGCGTGTCTCAGTTTCCTCAGGGTCTGTTTATAACGCCTTCCCACCAGGGTGTCAACTTCTGCAGGAGCTTTGGTGAAAGGGTGCCTTTCGTAAAGCAATCAGATGTTTAAGTTTAAGTAAGAGATAGGCGCCTCACCCTCGGTGTGGGGCTCTGTTACATGCGACGCAGCAGTCCTGCAGGAGTGGGGTGGACAAGCAAAATGACTGGGGATTTCCCTTCGGTTCAACATATCGGAGGAGAGGATCGAACCAGAAGATGAGTCAATTCAGCTTTAGCTAATCCGGGCAGAGAAAACAAGAGCAGCGTCCATTCTACAGAGGATCAGAAGGTTTCTCAGGACAAATAACAGACTGTCATATTATCAGAAACTGGCTAGAGGTCAATAACAGAAACCACTTTAAATATGCATATATGGACAGTGTCCTGTGCTGCCTGGGATAGACCCCCCTCCCTCACCCACCCCCACGGCTCTGACCTTGTTTAGTCAGAAGATGAATGCGTGGATGTACTGTTTCAAGGAATGGCACTGCACAGAAGACACGATATAATATTATTTTACACCATTTAAATGTTGGATTTGTCTAGGGTCCTCCTCCCTTTAATAGTATTCATCATATTTTCCTACCGATCATACATTAATTACAAATGGTTCTGGACATTTGTCAACGCTGGAGCCTTTCATATTCAGCATATGGAATACGCCATGCTGGGTATCGCTTTGGAAACACGATAGAGAAGACACAGCGACCGTCACAAATATCTGTCAATATCTGCAGCGGAATGATCACGATTCACGATTTGGACTGGGCAACACTGTCAGAATCACGCATGGCAGATCCGCTCATAACTCCAGCTGATAACACACAGCCGAGAATGTCGTTATAAACACCCCTCCCAGCAGGGAAAGGATGATGCATTTTGGGATGCCAAAGATAACTCTGGATGGTAACGAGATTGAACAATTTCACATGCTGAGCCTTCCACATATGGCAAAATTCTTCAGATGGCTTAGGGAAGAAATCCCTCCTTATTTATATTACTCTGTTGATAGGAGGCAAAGCTTCAGTGCTCCAAGCTTTACTGGACACAACGTCTGTCCAACGAATGACTGCAAACAAGCTTGTTTGTTCCATCTGCCTCCTTCACTGTATACTGCTTACATAGGAGATGAGACAGAAAATTTGTTTTCGTATCTCGCGTGCACTAACGTCATCCATTCCACTAGCTTGAGACGGAAGACTTGAACAAACAAGACGCTCCACTTGTCACGAACATATTTCTCCCACTCCGCAAAGGGATCGGACGTTACTTTTTTCATTTCGCTGTCGTTCGTCAAAGCGAACGTGCTTCCCTCCCGAGCGGCTAACCTCCAGGTGCTGAGGTACCTGCGACAGGTATGATCTGTAGCGTCTTGAAAGAGTCATTCGTTCTCCTATGGGCCCTCCGGAGCGAGATTCGGCCTTGTTACCCAGACGGCAGTGCCGGCATCCATCCATTCATATGCACACCCTGCTTGTCTCTCTCCAGACTCCCCGTTGACTTTAATCTTTTATTCATTTTCCCCACAAGCCACAGTGTGGCATCGCAGTCTGAATGTGAAAGAGAAAATCAAAGGCGAAATGTGGAACGAGGTACTAAAATCTGAAGTGTTAAACCGAGCCATCGCATCGCATTTTCATCCATCGTTTTGGGCACATGGCACCGCAGTAATATGGCAAGACAGTGAAGGAATTGGTTGTAGGGCATTAAAAGGGTAAACACTTGTTTGTAGCCGAGAAAAGTCAGCTTCTCCTGCTAAATCCCTTATTTGGTGACTGAGAACTAAAACAGAGAGTCAGGAAAAAACAAAAAAACCCTTTAAAGATGTGATGTTAAGCAGAGATTTGGTTTCGATTAGGAAATAGGAAACGGCGGTCACATACAGGAAGAATGCAGTGGTGATGAAGAGGCACTGTCATTAGTTCTAAGAAAAGGCTCTTCAAAAGGATAAGAGCTGATAGCTCACAGCAATACAATAATTCAATTAAATTAAATTTTATGTATCAGTTTCAGCATTGTCACAAAGCACATTACAGAGTCCCAGGCCCAAGGTCCCCAGAGAGTAAGCCAAGGATGACAGTGGCAAGGAAGAGCATCCTAACCAGGAAATGATGTTTGTGTAGCTTTGGGTGTAAATGCATGTAAATGTTTAAAGAAAGTGCGTTTTAAATGAAGACGCACCTGTGAAGAACATGGACGGGTGATCCATCTAACAGTGGTTGGGGGTATTGATACCTGGGGGATTCCACGGTCGGGAAATTCCACCGCTGAGCAGGAATCTGGTTGAGCAGCTTATGTACATCAAGAAAAATGTAAGCTAAGAAATGTGGTGTTATCGATTATCACCATCGCCTGGAAAACTCCAGGTGACGACGGCTTGAGAACCTTCGCCATCGCAAGGTTTGTAGATCACTGTGATCATGTTTCAAGGACCTCTTCTTCTATGACAGCCGTGTGAGTGCAGAAGCTCAAAGCTTATGAGTCGTTATTACAGTTTTTGTTTTGCAAATCCACATAGGTGTCTTGGGTCTGAGCCGAGAACTGAAGAGTAACTTGTCAGCAATCGTCAGCTTTATTGAGGATAGGCAGGGGTGGGGTGGCAGAACAGGGCAAGAGGAAGGGGTGAGGGGGCAATTAACTCAAACATGGGACTGATTTTTGACGGACAAAGAAGAAATGAAATGGACGAGTCAGGGTTCAGGACCTTGGGGTCGACATCTTCGCTTTGATCTGGGTTACCTGGGGTTAGGAGAAAAAACACTCTGATGGATTACTTGTAAATCGTGGAGGAGAACAGACGGAACAAATCGATATGGATAATCCCAGCCAGCAGACTGCACCCCCCAAGAGATACGGTTACCCGAGTGAGAATCTCACCGCTACGTGCCATTAGTAGGAGTCCTCAAAGGGGTTATGATAGAATAACGATCGACTAACAGATATTAATGTCTGAAATAATGCAAGCTGTGAAAATATAAAAAAGAGAAATCCCAGGAAAAGGCTTTTCTCAACAAATCGAGAAGAATTCTACATCCTGAGAGACTAAAAAAAAAAAAATAGTTAATGGTACATCTCAAATAAAGCCACCCATCCATCTATGCTTTATCATGGCTTGTCAAGTACAGTACCACAGTGTTCCAACTTTTATTCCCAGGAAACACAGAAGACCCAAACTCACAGGGCATTTATTATTAATTACTCGTTCAAATATTTAGAATTTTCCCATAAATTTTTGTACTTCTGTCCTACCGCTTGTTCATACCCTATCAAACCCAAAGTGCTATATTGCTAATCGCAACAACTTCGGTTTAAAATGATCATCCATTCTTTAACCACTCTGCAAACAGCCGTACGAGATGTTGAGCCGAATACATTCTTTCAGATGACACTTACATGTTGCATCTGCTTTTAGGACCACTGCAAGAGACATTTGAGGACTTAAGGGTGAGCTACTGCCTAGGGGAGCAAAGGACATCTGTTAGATATAAATAACGGTATTGTTAGTATACGAAAATAGATACAAACAGTCGATGCATGATTCATTCAATTAACACACCATTGAGAAACATTATTAACTTAGACAAGGCCTGAAAGTACAATTACTGGGTCTCTGCTAACTCTATCATAAGAAGTACACTTTCTATGAAGATCCCAGCTCAAAAACTCTAGTTCTCAAAGTCAAACTGGCGTTGGCGCATTGACGCATCTGAACTAAGTGGCAGGTTTACAGCCCATGAATCAATGGCCGGGGCCGAACACTGCAATTATCTAAAGTAAGTCTGCAACAGAACAAAAATTGTGGCTTCTTGAGAGAAGACACGACTGCAGTTCAGCTCCAAATAGAGGGCTCTCCTTGCAGTGATGCTGTGGGTGCCTGACGAACAATAGTGTCACACTGATTTAAGAAGTCCATTTTAGATTTATAGAAGACCATAAATAATTAGTCAGTCAAATATTCAGAGAGCCGGGATGCATCAGTATCTAGGAGCATGCTATTAGCTCTTAGCGCTGCGTTTTAACACAGTGCCTCGGATCGCAAATTGAGAGCGATATCCGGACAGGAGGAGCACTAGATCGCATCGTTGATGTTAGGTCACTTCTTTTGATTGGGATTAATAGAAGCCATCCGAGATTTCTGCACGTTAGCCTGTCGTTTATTTGTATGCAGGAGACAGTACTCTCGATATTATCACCATTAGAAGGAAATGCATTGTGAGCATTTGGACCTTAAGAAGTTATGACAGTTACACCTGAATGAAGATACTCCTGCATCTTCTGTAAACAGCCTGTTTCTGTAAGACACTCACGAGATCCTTCCCGTCTGCTGAGCCTAAGTCGTGATTCCTTTTGAAAAGCACACTCATAAAAATGTGAGCAGATGAAAATGACTCATTTGTCTTCATTACTCTAAAGAGCAACAGAGATAGCTTTCAAAATCAGTCTCATTACCATTCGGAAATATCACTTATGACCACAGGGGTCGCCACTGCAGGTATAAAATTTTGGGTGGTCATCGTGTTAGAGGACGGCATTATAATAAGCTTGATTTTTTTCTGAATGTGTGCAAGCTACAGGTGATGTGATTGACTCCCTTCAGAAAATGATTTTACCCAAACAAACGGCCACCTTGCGAAGATCAACTTTAATTCAATTCGATTTTATTTATATAGTGCCTTTAACAAGAAGTGTCGTCATAAAGCGCTTTATATAGTCCAGGGCCCAAGATCCCCAGAGAGTAAGCCAAGGGCGACAGTGGATAGGAAGAAACCTTGGGAGGAACCAGACTCAAGGGGGAGGCCCATCCTCTTCTGATCAGCAGTGTGCTTCCTCAGCCCTGGACAGCTCGTTGCAGAGTCATTGCTGATGTCTGTTCTTCTCCTCTGGACACTAGTGAAATGGGAATGTAAATGGATTTAAATAGAAGATTAACGTCTTCCAAACACATGGTATCTTATTTATTCATCAATGAAATTCATTAATTGATGTTATTTGTAGAGTACATTTACATAATAAAAAATCATCAGTGTAGAAATGTTAAATATGATAAAGTAAAATGAACAATGAATTAGTTTTCCTTTATATGCTAATGAATAAAGTTGGGTTTTCATTCAGGTTTTAATCAAATACTTCCCAGTACATGTCATTTTCTGAAATGTTCTGGGGAAAACAGTCCCACCTTACCGGAGTGATCACTGAAAGACGGTAGATCAGTTGATCAATGGGTGGTTTTCAGGGGGATTGGTAAGGAAAGAGTGTCAGCAGAGTGCAGATGTACAGCTCGGGTTGCTTCAATAACACTGTGCCAGGACACCGGACTTCTAATAGAGACGGAAGCTGAGCCGTGATGTGATGTTAGGCTGGTCCAACTAAGTATTTCTCATGTCTTCATTTGCTCGAGTTCTGGTTTCTCTTTGATAATATAGCATCCAGCAAGCAGCTAGACTTGATAACTCACAAAACTTCTAGTTGACTAGTAGTCATATCTCAATAAGAATAATTAAGAGATACAAGCGGGGCGGTTTGCGATCCAGTGTGCATCGCTGTGTAAATTCGCCATTTACGCTCTTTTCTCTTTTGACACACGTTTCCGTCTTCAGCGGCCTCTTAGCCAGTACAGCAGCACACGTACGAGATCCAAATTAAATTCGAGATACTGAAGAATAAGCAAAATCGAACTGCCATGCCCTTAATTCTTCAGGGCTTCGCTAGATCGACTCCCACTTTACCGTCCAGCTGTACGGCTAAGACCATGAATCTGAATGCTTCTCTCACCCCACTGCGAGGTCACATCAGGTCCTCTCTCCTCCTTCATCACAGGATGATTTCATCCAGAGTGGAAAACAAGCAAAGCGTAACAAATACATTTATAGTTCTCTACAGGGAATGCTAAGATAGAGGCATGCTATAGAAGGCCCTTTTTAACCTGCAAAACACGTGCAAATCAAAAGATGTTTTAACCAGGTGGTGACACATTTCCATGCCCGATATTCAGATCCTGAACTGATCTGAACATAGATCTTCAGGAGAGCGTAGAAAAACCGTGTGACTGTGAAAGAGATGCGGCATGACCAGACTTTAAACTGGAGACACTGTGTTGCTGTGTGGTCTTGTGTAAGCTGCCTAAATTCGTTCAGAAAGCATGCTGCTATGTGCATGTACTAAAATGTGAGAGGTGTGGCCTATTAAAAGCTAGACATTATGGGCACGGGGAATGGCTGACGGATAAGGTGCCATTAATACGATAACATCGGTTTCCTTTATCATCATTATGCAAAGAATGACTCCACAGTATAGTCTAAAAGGAATCGATATTAAAACAAGAGTAAACTAATACCGATCGAACCGAGGAAGGTAAAACACACGAAGCATTTAAAAACAGCTTAATGCAAATGGATGACCGGTGCCTGAGTTTTGAAATAATTCTCTGGAAGGTCTTTGCTTGCTTTTGGGTTAATTTGCCTGTTTTTGCTTTCATAGGCTTCAAAGAGTGCCAGAGCCACAGAGAAAGAGTAACACTGGCTGTCTACTCTTATGTCTGGACCAATTTATTTTATTTTGCTTGTCGGTTACCATGCACGGATGTCTGTGACCATGTATTGTGATTGATGAGGAGAGCTGCATAAATAAATCCATGTCCTTAACAGCACACAGTCCCGTTTCTCAGGGGCTCAGGTGCCAAAACAAACCAACAAGGCCAGTTGTGTTCACGACTGGAATTAATATCAGCTTTCTTTATCGTGTATTTATTTTTCCATTTAAAAAGGAGACTTGCAACCAGAAAGTTTACGCAATGCCATTACAATTCAAATACCAGCACAAATAAATACGATAGAAGGCACAATTCAGTGACTCAGTGCTTCTGAGATAGCTGTGTCAGGACGCCTCAAAACCCCAGTGTCGTGGTATTACTGCACACTGGCCAATGATGAACACACGAACCACTTTGATAGGAAGTCTGTTAAAACCTCAGTGAGTCACAACGCATTCGTATTTTGCCCACATCTGGATCTGGAAGCCTTGCTTTTCTAATAATTACTGATGGGACTTTTTAGTAGTTAAAAATGGACTGCCTACCCTTTGCCGTTCGAGAGATTTTCAGATAACAGGGAAGAATTTACACAACATCGTCTGATACAGGAATACTAGATTTTAGTAGTAGTCAGTTTTTGGCCATGTTGTTGGACAATCTTTTAAAGCTAAAAACCCACAGGGACACATTTAGGAGTGTCTCAGGACTGACAAAGGAGGTGTAGGGGTGGCGTTGTGTGGTGATGATAGAATAGAAAGCATCTGGTTGACTGGTGTGAACTGGAGGAAAAGGAGTGTGTGACTGTGTGTGTGTGTGTGAGTGTGAGTGAGTGTGTGTGTGTGTGTGAGTGTGTGTGTGTGTGTGTGTGAGTGTGTGTGTGTGTGTGTGTGTGTGTGTGTGTGTGTGTGTGTGTGTGTGTGTGTGTGTGTGTGTGTGTGTGTGTGTGTATGATTACTCTTCTCCTCAAGGATTTAAAATTCTCTTGCTGACTTATTGCATGTACCTTAACTTCACTGGCAGCAGAAGGGGACACATTAGACATTCCTCTGCGTTTGCTAAGCTCCCGCACGTAGCAATCAGACAAAATTTCATGTGGATAAAAATATTTATATGTTAAACTGATGCTGAGCAGGGCCTCCCAGTGCTATCAAAAATTGTATTACAGTAAAACAACCAGGACCCGACACCTTACTGTCAATTCCTTAAGTGGGGGATTTTTCCAGAATGAATTAAATGCTTTTTCATGGTCAGTGTATGAGAAATGTAAACCACGACTGGTATGAAAAGTGATACGTAGCAGTTTCATGCAGTTTCCCAAAGGTCTTTCATAATTTATGCTACTGTTTAGTTTTTAATAGCATCAGTGATTGGAATCGGGTGGGGGGGACCATGACTTTTAATCTTAAAGATATCTAATATCTAAGAATGTCAGAATAGTTTAAATATTAAACAGAAGCAAGTAAGGACAGTAATAGATACAGTGGGTGCTGACACTGACATCTATTAAAAATACATGCAACGTGAGGGTGATGTTCAGTGACAGCAGAGCTGCCTCACTTTTCTAGAGTTCGAACCCTGACCCCCGCACGGTTTGGACATTCTTCCCATGTCTTCTCCATTTCCTCGTTCGAGCCGAAGATGAATGAAGTAAATTTTTCAATGAGCCTTTCCATCATCAGCTGTGTTGTTGGTGCCCTGCGTTGGACTTGCATCCTTCCCATACAGTCATGTGAAAAAATGAGGACACCCCATGAAATATTTAGCTCTTTATTAAGAAAGATCAACATATCAATATTTCATCTCCCTTCAAATTTACGTATAAATAAAGCTGCATCACCTTTGCAAAAACAACAACAAATTCACTTATGTAACACAATAAATAAACAAAGATGCCAGTTCCTACTGAGGAAAAACTTAGTACACCCTACGGCCCTAATAGCTAGCATTTCCACCCTTCGTCTGAGGTGACATCAGTGAGACGTTTCCTATAATCATCTACCGGTCTCTGACGTCGAATGGCAGAACGTTTCCCACCCTCCTCAATGCAGAATTCTTTCAGCTGTGTGATGTTCGAGGCGTTTCTTGCATGCACAGCATCTCAATAGGATTAAGATCCAGGTTTTGACTTGGCCATTTCAGAACTCTCCATTTCATCCTTTTGACCTGTTGCTTGGTGGATTTACTGGAATATTTTGAGTCAATATCATGTTGAGTGGTCCACCTTCACTTCAGCTTAAATTTTTGGACATTTTCCTGAAGCACCCTCTCAGACAATAAAGAATTCAGAGTGGAATCTATGACGGTGAGCTGGGCAGGCATCATACCAGTATTTACCCTGCAAGCTATTTACCTCTCATCTTACCAGTATTTACCCTGGAAGCTATTTACCTCTCATCATACCAGTATTTACCCTGGAAGCTATTTACCTCTCATCATACCTGTATTTACCCTGGAAGCTATTTACCTCTCATCATACCAGTATTTACCCTGCAAGCTATTTACCTCTCATCATACCAGTATTTACCCTGCAAGCTATTTACCTCTCATCTTACCTGTATTTACCCTGGAAGCTATTTACCTCTCATCTTACCTGTATTTACCCTGGAAGTTATTTACCTCTCATCTTACCTGTATTTACCCTGGAAGCTATTTACCTCT
>JAACJT020000030.1:13845141-13875622 GCA_009936485.2 Gymnarchus niloticus | reverse complement strand
GGACTGTGGGCCCGGGACTATGTAAAGCGCTTTGTGACTGTGCTTCGTGTTAAAAGCGCTATATAAATAAAATTGAACTGAATTGAATTGAATATACAAATGCAAGGTATCATATGGATGCTTGGGAACTATTTTATCAGAGCAATAAAAATTTTTCTCTAAACAAACGGGGGAAGGATTTTACAAAGGCCACAGTAATACAGGTTCATACATTGAATATCATACATACTTTACATGTTGCATTTACTGTTCTGTCTGTGATCACTTTGTTATTCATCGTTACATGTGATCTAAGTCTGCAGGAGGTACACGACTACACATTTTGTCGTTCCTCTACTTGACCAGTAGACTTGAGAATGACTCACTGAAACTTTGAATGGAAACTCCTGTGACCAGTTAGACTGTTTACTGGACATGTCAACTTACAGGCTGAAGGCCTGAAGATTGGGTCGATCTACGTGCTAAGTGGCACACCATGTCTGTTTCTTTGCTTTCTACGCTTGTGGGGAAAAAGTGCGGTATTGTGTGTACAGAATGCATAAGTTGGTTATTAAAATAGGATTTAATAAAAGTGGATCCATTACATAGAATAGCCCCTTTGGTTATAATCACCATAGGACTATAACCTCATAAACTTCTAGTATTATAATTATGCCTTTTCATTCTTCTGGACATATTTTTTCATTAATTCTTTCATCTCGAGAAAATGCACAAACATGAAAGCTTGTCTTGATTGCAGCTTCCTATGTCGCAGTCGGGACACGCAAAGCTCTCACGTTGGGTGAGATTAATGCGACAATTTGGCTGTGTTTCTCCCCATGCCAGAACATGCATGAGTGCAAACAGCAGGGCAGTTTTGCGTCATCTGCATACTTCTTTCTGTATTGCAGTTCTTTGTCTACATTCAAATATTAAACTGTTTTTTTTCCCTTCTCAAGATGTATAGCTGCTCCCCAGATAAATGGCCTTAAACATTTTCTCGGACTGCCCAAGGCTTTTGCACAGTGCTGTGTGTAAAGAGACTCTTAAATTTCTCTTCCTGTAAAAGACACACCATCACAGAAACATATACGTATTTTATATAATTTATAATTACTTGAGAAATTTGAATATCATGAAACCAAGATCATCAGTCATAATGTAAGCACAGTGGGTAGTCTGTTAGCTGAGTTTGTGATCTAAGATGGTGGATTCACTCGCAGCAATGACCTCCAGAGCTTATCCTACAACTGCCGTTCTCCACGAGGACCATGGTGCCTGACGTGTGGCACTCCTTCTCCTGAAGTAAGGAGCTCAGCCCAACTCTTGTATCTATCTCTAGGCTTTTCATAGGGCACCACAGATTTATTGGCTGGCCAATAATATCAGCCGATATTCAGATTCCACAGATGTGTCTGCATCAGTGAAAAACCGACCAACAAAGCACCGATGTCTCTCGAAACGTTTATGGTGAGAAAAGGAGCTCTCTCGCTGAAGAAAAAGCTGAGAAGTTATGTTTCCTGCATTATAACTTACTACTTTTACTCTGGGACTTTTAGTAAGTCTGGCCAAAGAGTTGTTAACGGTCGACTGGGAATAGAATTAAATTATTCTGCACAAACTTTATGAGCAAGAGTGTTTTTCTTTTTGTTTGTGTGAAAACAGTTCAATAGCAGGTAGAATTGACAACATACTTTGCTCTCTTTCTGAGAGTTCAACATTGGGAGAGCTTATGTCACCAACATATTTTAAGGTACAATCTAAACAAAGCGACTGGGGTCCATCGTTTAATTTTTACCATGAGCGACAATGATGATGGCCAGCTACATTGGTCAATTGAAGTTTTAACTCCTTACAATCCGTGCTGTTGTCACATTGTTCTTGTTTGCCCATTACATCACTAAGACGATAAAGAGAAACAAAAACCTTGGAGGACACAGTATATCATATATTCCTTCCTCAGCATCGGGAACATAATGACCTCCAAATGCATGCTGGGTGGAGGCAGCCTCACCACTGCCCAGCAGTTCCAATGTCTATTCCGGACAAGAATATCAAAGCCAGTCACATAGCCTGCTTGCCATTAGTGACAGCAGTGGGAACTGCATCGTAAGAGACCTCGCTAGTGTTAGGAGACACCTCATGACACCATGTAAGATATGTGAAGTCTTTTGTGAAAAATTTCCCTGAATCCCTGCTGCCTCCAAAAACAGGAATCGCCGTTTATTTTTAACTGCCTGCCACTGTCAAGGAGACCCCCCTTGGATATCACGGGAGTTTCATTCCCTTCTTTAAGTGCACATCGTTGCCTTCCAGTTGGAGCTTGATGCTTTTGAGCTGGTCTATATTCAGGCTTGTTTATTCACAGAATCCCTCATCGTCCTCACATTTGTCTTATTATTTCTCCTAGGGGTATATGAAGACGGCCACAGTTTACTGATGGAAGGGAGCTGAATTTTTTACCTATGCTTTTTTTTTTTTTTTTTTAATCGGTCAGTCTCTTGTCTGCTTGTCTGTCCGCAGAGGATTCTTCGCTGAAACCTGTCGGCCGTTGTTATCGATTTTCCCGTCAGTCGATATCAGGCTTTTTTAACCAGCTGTTGTACGTGCCGGGAAGGTTTGGAGCTTGCATGGCAAGACTGTTGGAAGTAGACAAGGTGAGGTGGCTGAACTCTCATTCTGACATCGCTGGGCAAAATGGCAGGCCCCAGTACGTCGTCAGTCAAAAACACGCTGTGAACCAAATGTGCTTGGAAATCACGGCCCTCATCACGTCAATCCTTTTCATCATGGTGTTTCCCTATGGGCAAGGCTGTCCTTGAACAAGGATTTAAAGGATGCAGTGTAACATTCACGTAGGTGGACAGACAGACAGACAGACAGATATGACATTGCAGGCCACAGTTATTCCGTAGCTGGATTATCATGAATATAATTTTTATGGTTTGATTGTTGCTGCTCGGACGATATTCAGATCACAACTCGGTCCTGGAGGATCGTAATCGGTCTCTTGCCTGTTCTGTTAATTTTTAAAAGCGATTTAAAAAAAGAGTGACGTAGGAACGAAGCACGTTTGCATTCATATGCTAATGGGCATACCGTTTTACATATGACTGGGTGGCCTTTAGAGTAGAGATGTTTTGAGATGGAGGAAGCATATAAATAATCGATTGGTGATCTTTTAAGTGTTGTTTACGTGGAACAGGGTTCCTGGGCATAGGTCTGGAGGGCCTACTCATAAATTCTCTCAGAACCTGAAGTTGGAGTTAACAAGAAACGATACCCACTTTCTGTTGGTGTGTTATTTTTAAGCAGGCGGGATGTTATTGTCAGTAATTTGCTTAACGGGGGATTTCTTTCAGTTAATTAGTGAACAGTGATAGGCATTGCATAGCACAGGAGGATATTTAGGAAGATGATTCAAATTTGCTCCATGTTCAGTCTCCAGATCTCGTACTCCACAATTACTCAACAATACTCTTTGTACCAACTTTACGAAAAAAGGTGCTGTAACAGAACCCCTCAATAGGATTTGTAATTAGCTCTCATTGTCAATATAAAACTCAATTATTATCTACAAATTTGATCTGGGAGAATCGGTGAGCGACTGGCATTTCAGAAGCCCTAATATTGATATAAGCACCTTTTCCATATTAATGGCATAGTTAAAAGATCAAACATGAAAGCGATAAGTTATTTGGTCATGGATGCTGTTTCTGAGCATGCTTGTCTGACACGTGGCTCGGTAGCAGACGATGAAAAATGCACGCGTATTTAAGAAAAATCGGACTTCTGTGGTCATGAATACCGGAGCAGCGGGTCAGAACGCGTTCAGGGCTTTGCTGTGGACCGCCTCCAAAAAGCCAGGCTCCTGCAAACACTGCCCCAGCCCTTGGTCATAGCTACGGTTGTCCTGTATCTGCCTTATTAGGGGCTCCTCACTGGCGCCGGGCTTAAATCTGGTCCAAACTGTGGCTCCACCTTTTGCATGGCACCCATGTTGAGAGACAGCGAGTATTAAGTGGTTAAAGTGACTGTGGGTCCAACACTATTAAAACTAGGCTGACTGCCCCCATCTCAGGCAAAGGTGCGATTAGCCAATGACCAGCGGAGCCTTAAGGGCATAATCAGCAACCTTTCAACTGGATGATGGACAGTTTCCTGAAAGGTCCTGTAAATGCATTTTTCTTTTCTTTTGCTCTAAGTCCCTCCCCCTCATTGCTGGAGATAAACGGAAGGAGACTCTGAAGGTGGTGATTTTTAATGCACTCCTGTACTTGCATTTACTCTGTTGGGAAATGAATTATTAGCTTCTATTTTTCCATGGAAACCCACTAACGTACTGGCAACAGGACTGAAGCGATCTGAGTGGTCCTGTTTACTTAGACGGGTGAAACCCATGCATGATTCATATTGTCAGCAGAATAATACTCCTTTGGAAACAGTGAACTTTAAAATCGAAAGTGGAACATGGTTTGCCTCGGGCGTCTCAAATATACAAGTTTGTAAACAGTTTACTTGGGGAAAAAAATTTTTTAAATCCCCACACAGCAGACACAGTAGTGAAAGCAAATTTCAGTCCCCCTTGGGACCAAACTGGGAAGCTCTCTACTTGGTTTATTTTTAAATTTTAGAAGCAGCTAGATTGTAGTGGACCCTGCCTGACCGAAGTGAGACCTCTGTCCCCAGTTCAGAAGTGATTACGAGGATAGTGCCCAGAGCCATTCTGGAGGGGCTCGAGGGTCACTGCTTTCCAAGATGCCAGGTGTCCATCCCAAGTGATCTGGGGCTGCAGCAAGCTGATTGAATTAGAGGACAGCCAACAGAAGGAGAGGGAACTTGGGCTTGAGCATCAAGGAAAGGACAGTCTCTGAAGAGGCAGGTGGAAACTCACTGGATTACTAATCAACATAATCTTGGAACTGCCTGTCACAATATATTATCTTTGGGTGACGAGCACTGGCAGGCTAGCAGGCCTCTGTGTTTCACTGGGATTTAGCATAACAGTTAGTATAACGAGGCAGTAAGTAGCTGAGTCTCTTCTACTTGTCACATTCACGCGTCCCCAGCACTTGGGTGCTTCTCTTTAGCTGAAAACATTAAAAAGAAACAGCTTATGTAATGGACAGGTTTTATCCCATTTGAACAACATCTTAGCCTGGGATTTTTTTTTGCATGTTTAGCATGTAGCGTACTCCCTGCTGTGCTGGACTGAGGAGGACGGGCTAGTTTCCATGCCTCTGATTTTCTCCTCGCAGGAGAAATCTGTGCTGAATAGCTGTTGTTCTACTCAACCTTATGGGAAAACGTCCTACAGTCACATGTCAAATTAAAAGCAATACTCTCCCGCTGCCAATGCAAACAGACATATTAATAAGTGCACATACATGTTTCACTTTTTCTGGAGAAAAGTAACATCCGTCCGTCCATTTTCCACCTCTTTCTCTGGGTCCGGGTCACGGGGGCAGCAGTCTAAGCCAAGACACCCAGACCTCCCTCTCCCCAGCCACCTCCTGCAGTTCCTCTGGAGGGATACCAAGGTATGTCCCAGCCAGCTGAAAGATATAATTTCTCCAGCATGTCTTGGGTCTGCCCTGGGATCTCCTCCCTCGGAAGACGTCCAGGAGGCATCTTAGACATATGCCCTCACCATCTCAGCTGACTCCTTTCAATGCAGAGGAGCAGCGGCACTACCCTGAGCCTTTTCTGAATGGCCAAGCTCCTCATCCACCACTTGTGTCTGTGATTTCGTTGTTTCGGTCGTGACCCATAGCTCATGACCATTTGTGAGGGTGGGAACATAGATTGGCTGGTGAACTGACCGCTTTGTCAGTTCTCTTTTTACCATGAAACGCTGATTAAGTGTCTCCATGACTATTGGAAATTGTCGTTAGCTCAGCTGTCCAATAATAGAGCACCATTTGGGTACAGAGCAGGCAGGTCGTTTTTCCAAATCACACCCTTCCATGTGTCACTGTCGCTACCCACGTGAGCAATAAAGTTCCCCAGTAGACTGACGGAGTCCCCAGAGGGAGCACCTTCAGGAACGTCAGCCAAGTTCTCTAAGAAAGCCGGATACTCAGAACCGATGTTTGGTATACAGACAACAGTCAGAGGACGTCCCCCGACTCAAAGGCACAGGCAAGCAACCCTCTCATTCACTGAGGTAAACTCCAACTGAAAAGCACCAAACCAGGGGGCCATAAATAAACCCACACCTGCTCGATGCCTCTCACCCCAGGCAACTCCAGAGTGCAATAGAGTTTGACCCATCTCCAGGAATTTAGCTCCACAACCTGTGTTGTGTGATGAGGAGGGCCCTACTATACCTAGATGGTATCTCTCTACCTCCTACACAAGCTCGGGCTCTTTGCCTACCAGAATGGTAATGTTCCATGTCCCTAAAGCCAGTATTGCTGCAATCGGTTACTATTGATTGGACCTCTGTGGCTCCCTGTCTTCGACTGCCGCCTGATCCACATCGCACCAGACCCTCGTGGCTCCTCCTGCACGTGGTGGGTCCCCAGGAGGACCGTCCCATGTGACACACTTGGGTACGCCCAGCCAGGCCCCGTGGGTAAAGCTCCCCCCCAGGCCTGGTTCTGGGGTGTGGGTGGGGGGGGGGGATTCCTACATGGGGCAATTGCCTCTGACAACATAGCACCTAGGATCACTGGGGCACTCAAACCCCCAGTGGCGATTCACGGAGGCGAGGAAGTAACAGGAATGTTTATTTGATTTAAGATCCTGGTACAAGCTCTCTTATCTGTGTTAAAATGAAATGCTTCCCATCGTCTGTGCCGTTAATCATGTGATTCATCGCCTATTAATTATGCTGAGTCATCATTCATCACACTGGAGAGCTGTGTCAGTCTGTTATAATCATCAACATATGCTGAGTGTTTTAAATGATACATGAGATAAAAAAAAGAATGTGAAAATGGGACCATGTGTTTGGCACCCCATCCAGGGGGTCCCCTGCCTTGTGCCCTAATCTGCCTGTGACAGGTTTTTGCCCCCACCACCACAATGCATAGGATAAGCTTTTGGAAAATGGACGGACAGACAGACAATGTATGCTTCATTCTGAAGTACGAGTGAATTTACCCCGGTGTAAATCTAGAACAATCAACCTAATCATTATGGCAGTGAATGAATTATTATGTCAGTAAATTCTTTGGCCCTCAGTCATCTATTTTTACATTACATTGCTGTAATTGTTGAATGGATGTGCACGACATCTGTAAATGATGTCCGAGACAGGACAAAGTCAAAGTTACAAAGTGTGTTCAAAGCGTTGGTTTTATTCAAGATTTCTTTTTCCCAGGTCTTCTATTAAGCAGGCCACTCTAGGGACTGTGCAGACACCAGAAGTTGCTTATTAACACCTCAGCCAAACTCAAGCGTGATGAGACTGTAGTCTTGCGTAACAGAGAAGAAAAGTAACAAGCTGGTCGGCAGCTGGTGATTTTAAAATACCTTCATTCTAAAGCATTTACATTTAGGTCTCAGAAGATGTTTTCAGCTACAAATTGAAATAGTTAAAAGCTTTCTTAAGGAGATAAGGATGGCATTCATCTGGAATCTATCACCTTTGAGCTGAACTTCTACGTTCCAAGTATTTTTCGAATGCAGTCCTCTTCAGAGAGCACTGACTCTGGCAGCAAGGATATGGGCCTTTGTTCAAAATGGGTTCTATGGACCCATTTTCTCTATCTTCATGCTTAAATTATAAGCTGAAAAACTGTATTATGATTATAGAAAAAAGCATTTGCAGAGATTTCAAAGAATGTCTTTCACGTAAGTTGGGTAGATGAGTGTATGACTGCATGATTACAAGTGCCCACGGCAGAAAAAAATCGTTACACCAAAGTCTGAAGGGACAGATGGAGCCGGGCAGTAGGCGCAGCTTCCCGTTGGGTATCTGGGAGTCCACAGGTGTCAACATGAGGGTTGTGCTCACCAGTAGCTCTTTGGCCACTGATTTGCTCTGCAGAAAGGTTGCGGAATAGTTCTGGGAACGTTGTCTTTTTCATGTCATGGGTGCTGATGAGCGTCGAGTCGTAAGCGATGGGTGAGTTAGGTGCAGGATTGGATATGTTTCACACTGGAGCAAAAATACGAAAAAGCCAGAAAAAACCTCAGAATTGAATCCAGCTTTCCGCATGGCGGCTAGTCTGCGCTGGCAGAGAAATGTGCAAACATACGGAAGCGATATCTTTAAGCTGACACGATGAAAACCCTTGCCAGTACTGAATGCTGAAATGCAAAATGGCTCATGGAGATTAGAGATTAGATTAGAGGCTGACACCCAGCATGTTAAATGACCTCCGGCTGCAGATGTAAAAACCCAACCTCACCGTTACGGGCATGACAGGTGACCTCACTGAACTACAGCTGTTCTCACCTCCATCGAGATAACTCTCCTCATCTTGGACTACAGTGTCCTTTGTAAAAATATATCCATGGATGTGCCATTTGATCTTTGATTTATTTTATTCAATGTTTTTGGACAGTGGGAGTAAATTATAAGAAGGAAAACTTTCGTCTTTTGCTTCCCACCTTTGAAAAGAGCAGATATTTTTGGCTCTGGATTCCTTGTTCGTGAAGAAGTTTTACGTGTACGTTCTTACGTTTATGATGTGCTGCTGTGAGCCTGATACTGACATTTGTGTTAATTCCTCACTCACTCACTCACTCACTCACTCACTCACTCACTCACTCACTCACTCACTCACTCACTCATTATGACATATATGACCATATTCCTGATACACCCCACCATGAGCAGTGTAACTACATTCTGAATCACTGTTATCCCAAGCAGACAGCCTGCCACACTTTCAGGTGACACTGTCTTGAGATTTACACTAGCCCCATGCACGTCTCACCCCTTTTTCTCTTTGGTCTGCAGCGTAGACCTCACACATGCCCCTGTATACCTCTGTATGTATGGCATGACACTGAACCCCAAATTGACTTGAGTCTCTGATGCCATTTTTTCTTCCCTAAATAGGGGTACCAATTGCCTGCCAGAAAGCTGCTTTAATACAGCCTGCTATGAAAACCATTGAAAACAGCATTGCTCTATTTGCTGAACCGTTTTTTTTTTTTTTTTTTATCCATCGTGGCAGGATGAGAATGTTCTAAGGTGGGACAGGGCAGACTCTGGTGTGAGATGCTTTAATAAAAACAAAAGAAAACACAAGGGATTACTCGAAAGGAAGGCAGGGTCCTCGGTTCAATGGAAAGCCTGGCTAGCTGTTCCTTTTCCTGGCAGCCTCAACTTTTGAGTGCAGGTCAAGGGTCTGAAAGGGGCTGCAGCTGGGAGGATTGATTACTCAGCAGCCATTGGAGTCACCGTGTGGAGGAACCCAGCACTGCTGACTGTCGGCATGGGGCTGGCATCACTGCAGCCATGCGTCACTCTCTTTCTGTCTCTCTCACCATCTTTCTGTCTCTTTCTCTCTCTGTCTTATTCTCTCTCACTCCCTGCTTCTCTTACTCTCTCTTTCTCTGTATCACTCACCATCTGTCTGTCTTCTCACTCTCCCTGTCTCTCTCACTCTCTTTCGCTCTTTCTCTCACTCTATTTCACTCATTCTCTCTCTCTGTCTTGCTCTCTCAGTTCCATGTCTCTCTCACTCTATATCTGTCTCAGTCTCTCACTGTCTCTCTTTTTCTCTCATACTCGTTCTCTGTCTCACTCTCACTTGCTCTCTTTCGGACTCTGCCTGTTCCTTTCGGTCTCACAGTCTCTTTCACACTCTCTCTCTGTCTACGTCTTTGTCTCTATGAGAGAATCGCATGAATGATAACATGTACCCTCAGATTCCCACACACAGACCTCAAGCTTTTGTATTGGTATTCCTTTCCCGTTCGCAATGCCTCTCTTTGCCTCTAATTGCTTCAAACCTATTCTGTTTGCTTTAGTGAAATTTGATTAAAAGTCAGTTGTGCTCAGATTCTCACTTCTGACAGACCTGAGCACATGGCTGAACCCCTGCAACCCTGCCCCACCCCACTCCATCCTCCATGTTTTCAAGTCTCTAGAAAATGAATCATCATCAATCTTTCGGCATTCCTAAATAAGGACAATAAAAGCGCAGCTCTGGGGTAGCTTTGACCTTCTAAATGAGCCAGCTAAGTTATTTGCGTTTAGCAAGCTAAGCCCGACTAGCCACGTATTGATTTCCTCAACAGTGCCGCTCAGCTTGTCCAGGTTTCATATTGCAGACCAAGCTACTTGCTGTTCTCAGCCCTACATACTTTAGGTGATCCATGTGTCTTTGCCTTTCAAAATCTGTATTTATATTGTGACTGATGAAATCTGATAGCCGAAAGCACACAGCACATAACCCTAACATGAGATTACGTTGTTTTTTTCTTTCTTATGGGTAGTAGTGTATTAATGACAAACAAAGTTCGAATTGCTTATACCTTTATGCTAACTAATAATCACATCAATTTAAAATTTGGGTACACTGGGCCAGCCCACCATAGGGCACGTACTACGGGCAATTTAAACAAAACAGGCAATTTAGAGAATAGAATTAGCTTAACAGCAAGCCTTTTAGAGAGCATGAGGGAAGCCCTGCATGAGGTGAGGAACACATGAGAACTCCTCACAGCAAAGAAGAGCTGGGCCTCGAACCTACACCTTGAAGCCGTGAGGAACTCATGTAATCCTGTCACCAAAATGGAAAGGGAAGTCAGGAGATGAGATGAGACGAGACGGACAGATAGACAGACAGACATGAAATAGTAGTGTTTTGCTTTAAATTTTGTTTTTGATTGATGTAGCAAGATGTTTAATGACATTGAAAGAGCTATTTAGTATAAAACACAAACAGACAGCGTTGCTGTTTGCGACAGTGATTGTAATGTCCTTTTTGAGGTGGATCTACTCTGCTTTATTCACTGTAATTAACCTGTTAAAAAGCACAGGAAACCATTTCTGGATTTTCATAACAGAATAACATGACACATTTGTATTATTATTATTATTAGTGGTTGTATTATTACCATTAGTGAATATGACCATTTCTGATTTAATGGATGCTGCTTCTCAGTCAGATTTACCATTCTTACAGATAGGGCCCAAAAAAGGGATGGGTGTTGCATTGGGAATTCCCACAATGCCCCTCTCAATATGGTCCCGAATGCTTCATCCATTAACGTGATGGACTTCATTTCTTCCCAGGGGAGGAACTGAAAACCTCCTCTGAAATCCAAGGCCTGCAGGCAAAATGATGCGGTGACTTTTAAAATTCACATTCTGCACTGAAACCTCAGCGGTGTGACGGGAGTAAATATGGGCTTGCATTTTCAAGATCCCCATCCCTGCCTTTAATCAGAAAAATAATGGGCAGGGACTAGGCGAAGGATGATTCGTCTATTTGTGTCAAACCTATTTGGTGCTTCCCCTGTGTGCTTTTCTTATTGCCATGCAGCCAAAATACATTTCTTCAACTGATCATGCCATACGAGACACAAAACAACGTACAATAACTAGGAACAGCTTATTTATAATACACGGGTTTCCTTGTGTATTCATCATTACTACAAGATAATATTATTACACCTTAGCAGGTGCATAAATTTCATTTTCTTCAGCCTTTCATGAGACGAGGGCACTGGCTGACAGCAGATACAGAAGGCCCCTGGAGAGATGCAGTGGTTCTGCGGACGATCTCACTGAAGGTTAAATAAGGAGTCAGGTGACACGGTTCCCATTTCAGGGAGAGCGATGCGGGGCCGGAGAGCGTGCAGCCGTCTCCCACCCCATAAGGCCGGGAGTAAGGGAGAAGTGCTCCTCGATCTCAGGAGGGCCTATGATTGGAGGAGCTCCAAGGTCTTCTCCTCGCCTCTGCTGAATGCACTGATCTGGACGGCTGACCTCCCTCACCTCCAGCAGAGCTCTTCATACTCCTTGGCTACCCCAAACTCTGTGGATGTGATCACTGCCATGGGTTCCACAGCAGGTTTAGACCCCAATCTCAGGATCTATGACCCTAACCACACACACACACACACACACACACACACACACACACACACACACACCATTTCTTCATTTGGACACCTGTGCCTGTGTCTGGGTACTACTTCATAAAAATTGATTCCCTCATGTCGTATATCCATCTGTCTGTGACCGAAGGTCAACCACAGGGACATATGTCTGTCAAATAACTAACCAATCATTTAAAATATTACATGAAACTTGAAAATTAAAATCCATATAAGCCCCTTAAGATAGTAATAGCCCATTTTCACTATGCACTAACCCTCTCCGAAACGTTCAGATTATTATAAACAGGTGTTTCTGGACAGTTGCCTCTGCTTGTGAGGTCAGCAGAATCTTCAGCTCACTGCTGGTTGGTCCACCAGAGCTTACAGATGTGTTCCTTAGCAAGCCTCTCTCCAGCCCACGAGAAACGCCTAACGGAGGTCGATGCCAAGACTTAGGTGTCGTTTGCTAAATGTGAGCACGTGTTTTTCAACGCAGATGACTGATGCTAGGTCTCCACTCTTGGCAAGCTTCTCTCCGTTTTTATTTTTGTGTATGAACTTTTGCTCACGATAGTTCAAAAATGAAATTAGCCCTGTCATTACTTCAAGTCTCATAATCAGGGTTCACGGCCTACTTCAAACACATTTGAAGGTATCGTGATATGTGTTTGACCGCACGTGCAAAGCAAATGACATCTGACTATTAACATCTGGATGACACCGGGGATCACGTATTTGCCGAGTGAGGGTGAGAAGAACCTCACTGTCGGTCGAAAAAGCGGCCACTGTAATGGAAAGTGGCATTAAATTTACTCTAATAATTCAGGCATCCACCAACTCAACCTGCACGCTCACCTTCTGTTACCGTAAAACGTCCCTGAGATTTATCCTGTGGGCGTGACCTCGGATCACTCACATAAATCTCATCCTCTCCATTACGAATCTGTAGACAAGGTTTCAGCAATTTAGAAACAACACGGGCTGAGACCAATCTGATTTCCGGTGCTGGTGGGAAACGTGGCCATCATGAAATATTATCGAGCGGGAACATCCTCCTTGTCAGTGTGTGTGGTAAAAATCTTCACCAGCAAGGAAAAATGTTGAATAAACAAACAAATACTACACACTTTCTCCTAAAATGAATATTTTTCTTAGCTAAAAATAAAGGGAAAAGTCTCCGCATTCAACATCACCAATTGTCCCCAGATTCTTGTAATTGGAGCGTTATTTTTTTTTCTCGATAGCGGCTTATCGCAGGGCTGAAATCATTATTGACTGACTGAGTATTTGAAAGCATTAAAACCAAACTCCCACATACTCTGTTGCAACATATAACTGATCGGAAGACAGACTTCGGGTTGATTTGTGGAATTGTATTTTTTACAAAGTTCAAAAGGTAAAGTTTTGTTATTATTATCGTCTACTTTTGCATGGCGTTGATTGTATTCTCCAGAGCACTGCACACGGCCAGCGCGCCAAAAAAGCAATCTGCAACAACAGTGCACATCACCGGATGCACACCAGTGGGATTTACCATAATAATGTTGGACATTAGCTTGCTAAAGGCTTAGTGAACTACCTTCAGGTGTTTAGTTGTGTTTTTCTGACAGTCACCTGTTCTGTATGAGGGCTAAGAAGAAGACGCTCAACGTCCCTCATATTTTGAACAAACACATTTCCACAGCCTGCTACATTGGTGCCATTCTATCAGTGCGTAACGCCTTCGTATCAGTTTTTTTTTTTTTTTAGCCGGACTGACGTAGTTCAGTTTAAATCCTTGTTTTCGGAATGTAAAGCTTTTTTGGGACCAACAAGCTTTAACTTGTGGCGAGTTGGTCCTATTTACTATAGTGTGCTTGTCGTCAAAAGAGTTTTCATCTTGCGATATCCAACAACAGGCTGTTTCCTTTACATGACTTGGTCATTTTCATAATCAGTCAAATAAAGACACACAGCTAGGAGTGTAAACAAACTACACACCGGGTCCGTCCTACAAGTACTTGGGAACTGAACAGTAACCCTAATCTTGACAACTAGATGGGGCAAATTAGAAGTATGCTATCAGTCATAGTGAGACTTGCACTGAGGTCAAACTTAATATTGCAAGTAATGATAAAGAAAAATATGCTCGATTAATTTGTTTGTTTCCTCAGTAACTATTTGGTAATTTCACAGCTGAGTGTTCCTGAGATGTACAGGAAATTAAACCGAATACATATCATAACATTTAAAATCGTACCATGAATTATGAATACTTAAACACATGACGATTTCATATAAGATTTGCTCAGGAAAGTCAAATACAGCATGTCAAAGTCATATTTGGAGTTTCTGCAGGAGTTTCCTTCTTCTCATCCTGAATCTGGGACAAATGGTGCTGAGTGCAATTATAGAGAGGTAAAATGGATCAGACTGCACATCAAAAAAAAAAAACATGATATGCCATTAACCATCTCTCACTGTGGTGCCTGTCATTATAACACAGCACGATGAAAACACAGCTTTCTGAGTAATACCCACAGGGTGCATTTAATGCTTTATCTGACACCTTTATCCAGTACCGCTTCCTGTTTCCTCCCTTTAAACAGCCTGTATATTACATAAAGAGCCACAATACTAATGTCACTCATCCCGACACTTGGCAATGAGCGATGCCTCACTGGTTCTTGCACTAAAGCCAACGCAAACATTTTCTTTATTAATATCCAATCCTTCGGTTACACTGTCATGGAAACGTTAAGTTACAGCTTTCTTTTTTAAGTTAATTAATTAATGTATGTATTTAAATGGAGCGGCAATGATTAAGCACGATTGTAAAGGGTACTATTCCCTTCGGGGACTCAATCCAGACATCCTTTGATCACAAATCAATGTCAGTACCCAATAAAATTCTAGTCCTACATTTCACGTGCAGTTGCATGGCTTATAAATGATTCTTAAAGAGGCGAAAGTTAAAATGCCTCGCCTCTCGCTAAACACCGTGCCTGAAAGGTCACCATTAAAGGGTCCAATTGGCTAACAATGCCATCATCCTCCCTATGCAAAAGTCGATCTGTCCCTCAGAGGTTTTGCAATATGTACCCTAAAACACAAACAAGCAAGTTTTACAAACATGTTTTAGCATGTCGTTCAACAGTTAAATTGGAAGCGTGCAAAAAACAGGAAGTACACATCAAAATGATCTGTTCCCAAGGAGACCTTAACCACTTTTGGTCACAATATACAAGATGACGTCATAGAAAAGGTTTGGAAATCCAGTCAAGCAACTTGCATAAAACGGAAAGAAAGTACTTTGTCAAAAAACACAGTCACAGAAAGTCGAGCTTGGTAGAATTGCTCACAATCATTTGTTTGTTTATTGTTGCTTGCCCAACCTTTTAAATGTAACTGAGGTGAAAGTTTTGCATGTCCTTGAACAATAGAACATAAAAGTTAATATCCCTTATATTATCTGTGACCTGAACATATCTGCTGTTTTATGTGGTTTAAGAAGAATACATTATGTCATATTTTATGAGGGTTGATTAAAAGTAACACCTCCACCTTCACATCTTGTCAACAGATGGTAGCGCTGATATGCGACAAGTTCTGAAGCGTCGAGTAGGTTCTCCTCTACCATCTCAGTGGCTGCAGGTCATTGCAGCAAACCGTTGTTCTGCTCTCTGGATGAAATGGATCCTTGTACCAGACCCTCGTGCCACAAAGGTGCTGCTCCAAGCAAGATTCAGTGACGTATGCAGTCGTTGATGACCGTTTTGATGTCAGCACTGTGCATCTTCAAGCCAAATAGAAACATGACATGGAGGGAAGATCTGACTTGTGTGACAAACGATGTGTGGGTGACCTGTGACCTGTGGCAGCATCTGATGAGCTGATTAATACAATCGGCAGATCATTCGGCAAGAAAATGCGGATGGAATAGGCGAGGTGCACAATGGCTTCCTGAACTACGGAAGCCACTCAGAGACTGAATCCCACCACCCTACAGTCCAGACTCGGCACGTTGCAAGTTCCATATTTTTCCAAAATTGAAAGAAGCCCTTTCTGGACGTCACTGGGCATCCAATGAAGACATCGAGAAGGCTGTCAGAATGCAGCTGTGGAAACACGGTGCGGCTTTCTACGGTGACAGCTTCACAAAACTTATTTATCCTTGGTGACCATACAGAAAAATGAAGATATGTAATTAAACCGCAAACCCTAAGAATTATTTCAGAGGCTTAATTTATTAAAATGTTCCCATGCAATCACGAGTAATAGATATGGATGCGTTATTTTTCATTCAAATTTCGTAATTATGTGCATAAGTTCCATAGAACTTGACCTGCGGAAGCAAACCGTATTTAATAAATATTTGATTCTTCTGTCTTTCAGCTGCTCCAGTACAGTGTCGCGGGAAGGATAGATATATGTAAGCATTAATTCCATTTCAAAGTAAGGAAGTTTGATTTAATTGGGCAGAGAAAGACACTGGCTTATTTAAAACCCTACAGAAAAAGCTCAGTCCTTTATTAATGGTGTGGGAGGGAAGTTATTTTAAATCAGGGGGATTAATGACATAATTAATAAGGACTACTGCAAGTCTGCAGAGGGAAAATCATATATGAAATCCAGAACGGAAACCAAATAAATTGTCTCATAAAGTTCAAGAGTTTTGAATAATGCCTGAAATAGCATTGCAGGGTGTCAATTTATGGAGTCATAAAAATCTGCACATCTCCCAATACGGTTGGAGCTGGAAAATGAGATTTCTAATATGAATACAGAACACTGGCCCAGATCTGTTGAAGCTGTTAGACATTTTGTCTTAAAAAAAACTGAGCCCTAAATCAACAGTGGCTTTGCATATATTTGTCTGACTAGTTATAAATAATGAGGAATTCTGGGAAATCACCCAGAGGCGATGCTGGGTCCTGCAGAGATTTCATGTGAAATTATGACCTGTTCTTGACTGCTGAACAAATGCCATTCATCCTTTAATTATAATTTGTTTCCTAATTTTGGCAGGTTTACCGTCTTTGAGTTTTTGCCATGGCATTTTTTGCGTATTTCCTTGCTGTGCGGATTTTGGTTTCATCAAGCAAATTCATGAATAAAATGCATATAGGCTAAGTAATTATGTCTGTGTCGGTCCCCGGAGAAATTAGACAAATGGTCCTGTGCTGTCACATTCGTAGGTGAAATTTTAAACAGGAAATTACTCCGTACACCCAACTATCAGGCTTAATCAGCCAATAATCACGCTCAGTATGGCAGTAATTTAAAGCCTGTCCTAGGATGGTAAATATTAATGCACAATCCTGGTAAAGGTTCATGAGAGCTATTACATTAAGATTTAAAAATGCACTGTCATCACTGGTGCACAAAATAGCCCTGTGCCTCTGTGTTTTTTTTGGTAATCAATGTAAGCCATGATATTATCCACCTGCATGCACCCCTGCCTAGCTCCAGTAAGCTAGCCTCTACCTTATTGTGGAAGCTGCTATTAATTAAGTTTTCAGTTCAATTTACTTCATACTTTTTAAAGTAAGAAGTCACGATACAGTCGCCCTAAAGCTCTCGTCCGTCCCCGAATAGCAGGACGCCAGGAGGAGAGCCGGGAACAGTCAGACGGTGGTGATGTGTGAAAGGCAGCCATTAGTAGCTTTCTGCAGAGCCTACTAGTGACAGCATAACATTAAGATGGAAGGCAGAGCTCTGCCCTACTTCCCTCAGTCACAACCCTGACATTTTGACTCTAGCCTGCAGGAATTTTAACCACTGTTTTCTTTTTTCCCCCTTTTTTTGGACTTTCCTTCGTCGAGCTATTTGTTTACGCATCGCACATACCACGTACCATCTTCAAGGTGCGAAACCTTCATTTTCTTGCCCTGTCTATGGAGAATACCAATATGGCCGTGCCACCAGAGGCCGGCGAACCGTACGTCTGCTCCACACACCTCGCCGTCTCAATGGTTAGCATTGCCGCCTCAAAACGTGTCACGCAGAAATGAGCTCATTGCCCCTGATCATGGTGGTGTTCCATGCTGAAGAGCTGACTGGCTGATCAGTGCAACTGAAGTCCCGTGGCCTTTCTGAGGTCAGGAGTTTACAGCAGCTTCAGAGCTAAAGCCTCATCAACTATCCAGCTCTTTAATAATCAATCGTTTTTCCACCTATTCACTGACGAGTCGATTGACTTTTTCTTATGCTATAAAAGTAAAATCATAATTAATTTTAACTGAACGGTCAAATTTGAAGAGGAATTCGAAAGAATATCGGCTTTCTTGTACAATACAAAGCACTTACGGTTTCTACGTAATCTGAAAACTGCTCATTCTTAAATTTGCGAGAAGAAACGTGACAACGGTCCCGTGTGCGGAATTAAAGCGGAAGAGAAAGGTGAAAGTAGTCCAGGAGGCCGCACTGCAGTACGGATCCAGCTGAGACGTCAGAACTTCATTTGAATACACCAGAGAAAGTCATTTACTCTATGCCAACTTAAATGCCGACTCTGAACTGTCACTGCATGTCCTAACAAACAACATTCACATTTAACCCAGAAACACACATAATACATTCACTGTGATTTCAGAAACAATGGAATGTTTTACAGTAATTACTCCTCATTTACAATTCAAGAAATCTTCATGGAGTATTCAAAACAGATATTTAATATCCGTGATGATTTAAAATCCATTTAAACAGCTTTTCAGCGTTTCGTGTATCTGTACATTCAATTTGTATATTAGTTCAATTAGTCACCAAGTCGCTCCTTTAATTAACTTGTTACTTAATTATTGACTTTCCCCCCATTTTTGGCAATATTTTAATGACTCAGACTGAGTACTGAAACAACTGAGCAGCTTGACAAAACATAAACAATATTCTAACAGCCAATTTTTGAGCCCGTGTACCTGTAGCTGATGAAATTACATTGCAATTCAACATTATCTTAAAGTTTTACTCGTAAATAGCTTATTGGTACCAGCCGCTTTACAGCTGAATAGAGAGGGGTGCCAAGCTTAATGTCAGGGCTGCTTCTCATCTAGGCAAATTAGTTTTCTTCCTCTCTTCCTTATCAAGCAGTTTTATTGTCTCATTGGATGTCTGGTATACTTGAAAAGAAGACGGCTGAAGCAGGACTAAACTATGAGCCAGATGCTCATTTCTGAGCCTAATTGAAATGCTGTCTGTAGTAGGATCGATAGGTGGATCCAGTGTGTGACCCAGTGTTCTCAAGGAAGAGGATGGTCAGAGGTTGGAGAGTTCACATTCTGACAGCATGGAAACACTCTGGGGACGAGAGGCTCAAATGAGTCCTCTTGAGAGTAGAATCGAGAGAAATTGTCGGTAATCAGACAGCTACCCACAGACCAATAAGCAGGGAAGTGAGAAGAGAATAGGTGTGAATGGATGCTCATGAAGGAAGGCACGGCCAGACGGCCATCGGTCAGACAGTGGTAACTGGGAAGCGTGAAAAATACCACAGGCACTGGAAACAGGAATTTGTATCACCTGTGAAGGTTAACTTCTGTGGAACAGAGCTGAAAACTATTCAAACTTACTGCAATGATAGTAACCGTGTTCAAGAAGGAAACGAGAGAGATGATGTGGAAGGAAGAGTGGTGGAGGGGCAGTGTTTATTTAGGGAAAAGGTGGAGGAAGGTGAAGACAGGGCTGGAGGGGCAGTGTTTATTTAGGGAAAAGGTGGAGGAAGGTGAAGACAGGGCTGGAGGGGCAGTGTTTATTTATGGAAAAGGTGGAGGAAGGTGAAGACAGGGCTGGAGGGGCAGTAGTACCCACATTACTGCTAACCTTTTATGTATAACTGTATTATTTAATCCACATGTAGAAGTGTATTTTTAACCATTTTCTCATGATCCTATTTGCATATTAGGTGACCCCAGTGGGGTCATGACACCAATGACCTACATGACACAATTCGCAACACAGAAGAGCTATTTTGGAATATTTTACTCAAACTATGTATGCCGTATATAAAGTTATGTAACCAAGTATAACGTAAGTGCTGAAAACTACGTAATCATGTAGAACACTAGAAACTGTGCAACCAGAACTCCTATGGCAAGTGAAACAATCTTGCAAACCATGTATAGTCCATTAGGACGACAGGTGGTCGTAAAAGTCAGGATGCTGTTTGGGGAGTCTGGGTTGGAAACAGTTAGCAGACCCTTTCGCCCCACACACTGTGGAATGTGTTAATGCATTTAAAAAAAAAAAAACAATTAACAGACACTCAAGGTAAAATACTACCGTTAGATCCCAAAAAGAGGTACTGGGGAACTAATACATAAATAATAGTAGTGGGATGCTGAAGACCTGGCAAGTGGGGCAGGGTCTGGTCTTTGGGGAAACCCCCAGGAGGTGGGGCAATACATAAATTGGATAAAGATAGACACGAGACTTGTGTTTTTTGGGTTATGTTCCGACCCACTTTGTTACTAGCAATAAAGTTTGCCATCTTTGGACCAGGTCTTCAAGTCTCAAGCTTCTTTGTTGCGAGAAAACCACGACACAAAAAACAACATCATTAGGACCACTAGGATGTCTATTAAACTGGTGGAAATACAAGAGCATCCACTATTGTCAAGAGCCCATAACAAAGGGATTGCTGATGAGGACGGAGCAGCCCAGCGCCAAGAGGACGGAGCAGCTCAGCGCCAAGAGGACGGAGCAGCTCAGCGCCAAGAGGACGGAGCAGCCCAGCGCCAAGAGGACGGAGCAGCTCAGCGCCAAGAGGACGGAGCAGCTCAGTGGAAAGATCAGCTAGTGGAGGTGTTCTGGAGCTGCTGGGTTTTAGGCCTTTTCTTCTCTAAATGCATTAAAGTATTTAGCTTTAAAAATATTGAGTGCTTATGTTCTTATGATTTTATATCTTTGCAAAGCGATTGTTTAAGAGCAGGGCACTTTCTAGGACATGGACCCACTCCTAAATCTCTCTCATTATATGGCACCTGTCACGGCTGTCACCAGACACAGGTAAGAGGGCCAAGTGACAAATGAGGCAAGGATGCAGGTGACAAAGTAAAAGGAGGTTTAATAAAAGAAACAAGATAAAAATAACCCCTGGGCTCTGCCCTGACTGCAGTGCGTAACAAAGATGAGGAAAGGAAAGGACAGGGTCACCAGGAAAAAGACACAAATGGGCACGATGAGAGGCCGAGAGCTGGGCATGAGACTTAAGTATGCAGGGACACAGGAGGAGCATGTGAGGGCAATCAGGGCAGATGGAAAGCAGAATAAGAAAATGAGGGAACATGTCGAACGCACAGGACTCAGGGGAGCGGCAGCACTGGGGCAGATGTGAGAACACATGTCTGACTGTATGACACCTGATACCCCAACCCCCCTCCTGCTCCTGTGTTTCTTTAACTTCTCAGCACACCATGTATTAGAAACTTTACTCTTCTCCTTAAATTATTAAGCCAAATCGCTTCGACAAGCCTTGGGCCAGGCACGTCAGCTCAAAGGCAGTCTGTCCCTGTCTCCGGGTTCTGATGGATGTCTCCCTGTCAGATGAGTTTTGCTTCCAGCATCCAAACTTGCAAATAACGGTGACTAGAACTACAAGACAAGGGTTTCACCAGCGAAGAGCGTGGTTGGGCCGTGCCTGCTCGTGATTTGTGACACTGATTGGTCACAGTATGGCAACTCCAATTTAATGAAATTGAATGTTATGTAATATTTCCTAAAATAGCCTTAGGAATGCATCTGCCAAGGTTACTGGGAGTTTATAATAGATATTAGAATAATAATAATAATAATTTTTATCATATGCTGTAGAACTGCATATACCATGGAATTCCTGCAGAAGATCCTGTCAGTTTTTTACCCAGACCCTCTCAATAAATTATGTTTGCGTTTCTGAATAATGTTTTCAAACGGAAACATGTGACCCATCCTTGATGAGCAGGAAACATCACGTGACCGCCGAGGCACTTTCTATATATTCCTTTCCCCAAAATCCCTGGTTCCCTTCAAAGCTAACATGCCAATAATCACCATACTAGCATGCGATGCAGAGACGGAGAGTCTCTCGTGGGCATTAGCCACAGTATCTGCGAGGATCCATTAAACAGGAACGCTCCTTCATTTCTGAGCACCATGTTAGCTTTAAATTTTCCACAGGGGGAATGGCGTGTGGCATTTCAGCTGAGCGGAAACAATTACCATGGGTTGGATTGTTCATCATTATTTTTATTAGGGTTGTTCACACATTTAAAAATGCCCTCAAAGATGCAGTGCCGACTAGGGTACTGTTAATTGCTGTCAATATGCTGTTGCAATGGAATATTAATGTTGATTGTATTTGTTTTTAGATTCACTTCAGGGAATCTTTTGTGTTCGTTGTTTTTTCACTGGAAACTCCAGTGGACATAACTGTCAGATCTCACCACAAAAGGTGAGGTAGAGATGGAAACAACAAACTGACTACACCGTTTGACTTTGAAAATGCTTTTCTTTGTGTGTGTGGAACGGGGTGGGTGGGAGTCACGTTTTCTAAAATATACATTTTTGGAAGTGCTTTGGAGACATAGAGATTTTCTCACCTTACTGTTTAACGTCGAAAGCAAGTAAATAAACAACTAAGTAAAGGCACAGGCAGCTCCTAGCAACCAAACGTTATCGCAGTACCCACAGTACTTACCATCTTCGATCGCACTGCGTTTACGAACGCGGTAATGCAGCTGTGGTTTCTTTGGAGCAGGACAAGTGTTCATCCATTTGCCGTCCATGTGGGGATCATCTGGGGACCTTTGAGTGCAGACAGACAAACTGACAAACATCGAGTCTTGAATTAGCCATTTCAATGTTCATTGATATTTTTCTGGAATGATTTTTGCTAAGAATCATTCGCTCTCTTGAGATGTCTGGTTAAAAACAGGTGCCCCTGATGAGCTGCTGCATTGACTGTCATCGTCGATCAACTCAGTGAGAATTCAGGCCCTGGGAGAATAATGGCATGAACTTGCTGTATGACCTGTACAAACATTAGCCAATAGCTGCATGGCTGTACCTTGGACATTCCCGGTTGGTTTCTGGGTTCCATGTGATAAAAGCTTCAGTGGTATCTTCCAGGAATTTGCAATTTATGACCAAGTCAAGTCATCATGATCATCATGCTTGGACAGCTGAGGCCTGTAGCGCTGACCGCCTGTGCCCATGGCCCAGGGCCAACCTCCATTCGATGAATATGCTTGATGGGTTGCCATCTCCAATTTGCTGAACCCAAGAACGCCGAGGTCTGCTGGGTAGCTTCTTCCAGCCCTTAGGAGGTTTTCTTTCTGTTCAACGCACAACTGTGAATTCCAGTGCGGCGTGACCTGGTATGGAAGCGTGTAGGCGGGCCGAGCAATGGCGGACTTCCTCACAAAATGAAACCAGCAGATATTCAGAATCTGGCGCCGACATTTGTTATGAAACGACTGGAGACGCTGATTGTCACTCTCCAGCAGGGTCCACGTCTCCGAGCCGTACAACAATATGGGCAAAATGCATGACTCATAAACCTGATTTTTACTATTGACAGAGATGTTATTTTGGTACCAGACTTTCTGGAGTGAGTTCATGGCTGAGGCTGCAAAACGAATTCGCCTCATAATGTCAGGGGAACACCTTCCGTCTGAGCTGATTATAATGCCCAAGAACGTGAAGTCCATCACCTCATCAACATCGTGGCCCTGTACGTTGACGTTGCCAGACTTTACACTTTGGTTTTAGTCATGAAACGTGAAGGCCCAAGCATGCCGCTAAAAACTCCAGCTCTTCCAAGGAGTTCTGGAGATTGCTTGGATCAGAATCTAACAGCGCAACGTCATTTGCATAGTCCAGATCTGTAAAATGGTATTCAGGTGTATCTATTCCGCAGGGCTGGTGAATGCGCTCAAGGATCCAGTCCATGGCACGACAGAAGAGTGTAGGGGCCAAGATGCAGCCTTGTCTGACACCTGATGAGGTGCAGAGCTGGCCAGACAGCTTGCCATTTATCCTCACCCGTGATGTAGTGCCCCTGTGCAGATCTTGAATAAGGTGAAGAAGGAAGTTCAATCCCTCGTAATGCTTTCCAAAGGGCTTCGCGATCGACTGAGTCGAAGGCCGATTTCAGGTCAACATAGACCACATACAGGGGGCGATTGAATTACCTGTGCATCTCAGACAGGAGCCTCCAGGCAAGGACCGACCTGCCGTGAAGCCGGACTGATTTGGTAGATGGTGAATGACAAGCAGTGGCTGTAATCTCACGAGAATTACACAGACGGAACTCGACCAGATGACCAAACCTTCCGGACCAGATTGTGCAAACCTGTACTGATTGGGCCAACGCCGCATTTCAAGAGCTCCAGAGGTATATTGTCTGGGTCTGCGGCCCAACCATGTCACAGTTTATGAATCGTTAAATGAACTCATCCGATGTGGGGGCATCTTCTGACACTGCAGGGTCATTGTTAGCCGCGAGTGCTCCCTCATCGAGGTCAGGAGACTGTGTCGCTGGACGGTGGTTTAATGCATCTGAAAAGTGCTGGTTACACCTTTGTCATATCTCATCCTGACTGGAGCATAAACTGCCATCAGCCCTCGATACCGGAACAAACCTGCTGGCTCCTTGGGGCCCACGGATCTTGTGAACGGCACTGTATGCCACTTTGAGATTGTTGTGTCTCTGGCCTTCTTCTGCTTCATCGGCAAGCGACTGATAGAATTTCTGTTTGTCCTGCCTTAGCTCTGGCCTTGAACACACCTTGAAAATGTTTGCGTTCCTCTTTGTTGTGGCACTGCCGGGCACAGGATTTCGCCTCAAGTGTCTCCATGGCGTCGTCGGACAATCAGGGCTTTCTGCAGTTCTTCTGGAAGCCGACGGTTTATTTTGCCGCACTGCGGATGGCTTCACTGAGGGGGATCAAGGCCTCCTTAATGTCATCAGATAGTTCACCCAAAGCTGCGAACTGATTCTGTTGTTCTCAGTCTACGTGCTACACGGAGGGGAACAGAGATGTCAGCAACCAGTAAATGGTGATCAGTGTTTGCTGCATCCTCTGCTCCACGGTATGCCTTTAAACACCGTCAAGAGAAGGTCAGCAAGCCATCGCTAACTTGAAATTGTGCTTTTAGTCAGCTGAATGCTACTTTCCATGGCCAATTTCTTTTCGATGTTTAATTCTCGGCTGTGGCGATGTCTGCGTAGCACATCATCTTGGAATGTGTAATGACCTGCTTCACAACCTCATTTGCATTTCCTAGCACTGAGCAGAAAACTGATCACCTTGTTTAATGGTATTGTTTAAAAATAGCATTGTGATTTCTCTAATATTTAATACATTGCGGTTCTGCCATATAATCTTATTTGGAATGGCCACATCAGCTAAAAAATTATCATTACATATGTATAAGGATTATAAGTACATAATTACTAAGTTTGGCCAGCCATTATTTTAGTTAATCTACAGACTTAATTAAGAGCAGCTGGACTTTTTGGCAGACCTACACTGTGGAGATCTTAGCTGTACTTATAAAATACAATGTCATCCACATTGTGACCCAACTTTTATAAACACAGCTATTAAATGAAAAAGCCCTTATTTTCATCAGGGTAGGTTTGCACTAAGAGGCCTCATAGAAAGCATGGTAGTTAGTGGACAGAGGCCACTCTTTGAATACCTAGCATTTCGGCAGTCTGACAGCCTTCCCATACACATGTGGACTTGCATATTCTCCCTGCAGTTGCTCGGATTTCCCCCAGCTTTCATTCCATTGCCCACAAACATCTGAATCCATGTCTTGAAATGGCCCGAAATGCGTCATTGTGTATATCCCATGAAGGTCTGGCATCCAAAGTAGGGTGTCACCTACCCGGGGCCAGTACCACCTGAGATGCAGTCAAACCCCCTTGTAATGCCAGCCAAGATAAGCAGTTAGAAGACAGACTGATATTATTGTGCTGACAACTATTTTCAGAAAAATTATATCTATCTGAGCAAGCGTGTTTTGCCAATTTAACACAAATTGCAAGACAATACATTTGACAATCAAAGCAACGCTTCATTTCAAGACTCCTGAATCTGAGTGTTATTGAGTTTATTGATTTATATAATTATTCATTATTCAGTATTATTTAGGATTATTTTACCTCTGGCAGTGACACAGTAAATGAACATACTTCCTTAAAGATTACACAAATCTTCTCCAATCAACACTGTGAGAATTCTTTTGCAGAAACATCAGTAGAACATCAGTCCTCAAAAGAGACAGCTAAATACATTTAATTCCATCTATACTTTTTAATATTTAATTATTCATATGAGGTACACCCAACTGTCAGTCTTGCCTGTAATGTGCTTTATCTCTTATAAACTCATCCCAGACGGCAACACTTTTCATATCAAATTGATTACAAATTTTACGGCTGGCTCCACATATGGCTGTGGAAAGTTAATTAACGGGATTTTTCCTTCGCCTCGCTAAGATTTTATTAGCTGTGTGCCGGTGGTTAGTGAGAGAAGCGGAGAAAAGCGGGACAGAGGTCAGCTGATCATTGTGGGGTCGCCATGGAGTTGGTGATTTGTGCCCACTATCCATTTGGCAAACAGTAAGACTCGCACCAAAGAGACAACTTAAAAAATCGATTCCACCCAGAGTGAATGCAGATATAGGGATTAGAGTGTATGATTTCATGGGTTACCCATTAATTATCTTACCCTCTCTGTAGTCGCACTATGTTTTTTCTGATTTACACACCGGGAATGAGGTGGAGGTAGATTACAAGCATTACGGACAAAAAGTTTATCATATTATTTGTGTCATATTCCCGTGCTTCCCTAAGGTTATCTTTGTATCTTTAACTTGTTGTCAGACATGCAGAGAAAGCTTGGCTTTTATTTATTGCATACGATCCCCCACTTTATGATTTATTTATTGATATGAGCTGATATGCAAGCAGAGAGATTTCAACATTTGTCAGAGTGATACAATCTGCAGGAGACGATGCAAGGGATCCCTGTAATCAATTGTTCTAATCAGAATTAAATTAACTCGCCCTCCCAACAGTGTCAATATTATCATAATAATTAGACATTTTGTTCCTTAAGTGAAGGGTGTGTTAGTAACACTAACATGATTATCTTCTCAAATGATTTCCTACCATGTGCTTGTTTGTAGCTGGAAGGGATACAGAACGTTCACTGATGCATACCCTCACACACCATCAATCGCTCCGGGTCATTTTACCGGCACTAGTCCACGTAAGTGTACACAAACACTGGGATAACATTTAAACTCATACAGATTCTGGGACCGGAGTCAATCCTCCAACCATTGCCATGTGATACCACAGTGATCTTAGGATAGCAGATCCACTACAGGCTACGCAAGACAAAGAAAACATGCACAGAGCTGGGGGAGATCCGAAAATGCTGTCTTGGAAGACTGAGGTAATACTGCTATCAACACATACATTCATAGCAAAAAAAATCCTGACATTTTTCATGATATACGCAGTTATTTTTTTTTTCATCAAAATCCACATGGTTTCTCGATATTCGGAGATTATTCAGTCAACAAGTGATTTTAAATTTGCTCCTCAGAAATTCAGCGGAGACAAAGATTACCACTCAATGGCGCTGTAACCCCAGCTTGCATAGGACAAATGTAAGATCATCGTATATTCAAAGGGTAAACTGTGGTCAGGTCCATCATCTGTGAGCCAGTTCTCCATGTTGATCCACGTAAGATAATCCAGCTTGTAGACCACATCAACGATGTCGCACTTAGATCTGTGGGACTGAAACCGCATCCACCTCGGATGGTGCCTGGTGTGGGCACTGTTTGGACATGTGGGGAGGAATCTAAAGCATGGATGGTCTGAATGGATGTCTAGGGCTTGCTGGCAAACACAGAGGACCACATGGACACGAAGGGGGGCACGAATGTTCATAACTACAGTCCGTTATGCTATAAGGTGAGGGTGAGAAAGAATAAGGTAGTAGATCTTCAGTCGTGACTTAAACACTGAGACCAACTCGGCATATGCTGGAAGATTGTCCCCTAAACTAGGGGCCTTGTGACTAAGGGCTTTAGGGCCAACTGTAATTTTGTTTCTATGTGGAATTAGAGAGAAGCCAGAATTCTGCAATCTAAGTCAACGGTCTGGACTATAAACATTAACCAGTTCAAACTAGGCATGTTCTTGACCTTCAAGTCCATTATATGCAAGAAGAAGAACTTTAAAGTCAGTCCTCTACTTGACCGGAAGTCAGTGGAGAAAACAACTTACTAGGCTAATGTGTTCAAACTTTCTGCTCCTAGTAACAGTTCTGGCCGCTGCATTTTGAATATGCAGTAAGGTGTTTAAAATTTGGTGCGTTCTTTCTGACAGCAGAAAATTACGGTGATCAAACCTTCTACACACAGAGTCATGCATTAGTATCTGAAATAGTACAAATTCTCCTTGCTCAACGATATTCTGCAGCTGTAAGAAGCATGCCTTTGATACTGTGTCAGTTTTAGTTAAAGCGGCTGCAGTGCTGTGACCTTGGCAGATCTCGATTTAACGAGGATATTATTTGCAGCTAAGTACGATTGAAGGTGAGCTGCAACAGTTCTCGCTAGAATTTTCAACAGAAATTGGACGTTCGCGATGGGTATCGAGTTGTTCAGTACCTGTGGATCAGGATTTACTGTGGTCTAATGACTGCTACGTTAAATTGGTCAGATACTATAACCGATCCATCAACCCAAATCTATATACAGAATTCTTCTTCCTCTTTCGGCTGCTCCCGTTAGGGGTCGCCACAGCGGATCATCTGTTTTCATCTCTTCCTGTCCTCTGCATCCCGCTCTGTCACACCCATCAACCACATGTCCTTTTTCACTACATCCATAAACCTCCTCTTTGGCCTTCCTCTTTTCCTCTTGCCCGGCAGCTCCGTCCTCAGGATCCTTCTCCCAATATACCCAGCATCTCTCCTCTGCACATGTCCAAACCAACGCAATCTCGCCTCCCTGACTTTGTCTCCAAACCGTCCAACCTGAGCTGACCCTCTAATATACTCATTCCTGATCCTGTCCATCCCTGTCACACCCAGTGCAAATCTTAACATCTTTAACTCTGCCACCTCCAGCTCTGCCTCCTGTCTTTTACTCAGTGCCACCGTCTCCAGCCCATATGACATAGCTGGCCTCACTACCGTCTCGTAGACCTTCCCTTTCACTCTTACTGCTACCAGTTTGTTACAAATCACTCCTGTTCTGACCGAGGAAGTGTGTAGTCTGGATTTGGTTAATCACAGCATTAGTTTGTGGCACTCGGGTCCTACGACCTGTTGTGTTTTCCTGTAATTTGACATTTTCTTAAACATATAGTTTAACTCTTAACTTTATAAGTCCCATTCAGTCACATCACTCTTCAATTACTCACTGAGATGTGTTTTGTGATTTTTGAGGTTAAGTACATTTAAACTGTGACGGGCCCAACTGCAAGATTAAGAGAGCAAGACAAAAAGGATGGAAAAACGTCATTTGGCCAACATGCCATGTAACACAGTTAACAAACTAAAAAGGTGTAACTGTGATGACCATCCCTTCTGATGCAGGTAGGCAGTCAGGCGTACAGGTGTTTCCTTTGGTGGAGATGACCCACTAGTTATATTCATTTCCTGAACAGTTTATTCCTATTGAGTATTGCATGAGAGCATGGAGCCCACTCAAGCAGCATTGGGATGTAACCGAGACATGGTGCCAACCCATTGCAGGGCCAAGTCACACGCCAATCAGCCTGCAGCACGTGTCTTAGGGGAAGAAAGCAGATGAAATGTGTCAAGCATGGGGAGAACATGCAAAATTCATATACACAGAGCTGGAATTTGAACTCACAACCCTGGTGCAAACCACTGAGCCACCATGTCCCCCCACGCTTTACAACTGGTCAAAACATGTTACATGAACATTTGCATTACCTTAATCCAGTCAGTTTTACAACCAAAATGAATGAACACAAAAGAAAGTTACTCAAGCTCTATACAACAGATCACAATGAGGCATCAAAAACACAGAAGCGATCGGCAATTTGAGGGAGGAAATCGGACACAAAATTGCACGGTCATTCTTAGGCCACTTATCTTGATGGGGTGAGCTACACGACTTTTTATGTATGTGACTTTCTCTGAAATGACATGTTCAGCGGTGTGCCTGGTTTGGCGAGTTTAGATGAGCATACAAGCACCTTCATTTATCCGATTAACAGAAAGAACAGAAACAAATTCACTATCATCATGGAGATTTTTCAGCCCCTTCTCCTAGTGGAGGTTAACGGCGTGGTAGCTCTAGAAGATACAGTTGCAATGGATTCCCAAGGCTGAAGTACTGCCAAATGGCACTTCATTCAGAGGAAGTTTGATTTCACCAGAGCAAAATCTAGTATGTGTGAAGTTTCCCCAGATGGTCAACTTGACGTCTAGCAGGCTATTTAGTGTCTCGATGAAAAGGCCAGCAAGTC
>JAACJT020000030.1:13807062-13834221 GCA_009936485.2 Gymnarchus niloticus | reverse complement strand
GCCTCCGGACCCCCTGACAGCACCACTCAGAACAAGCGGGTGGAGATGGATGGATGGATGGATGGATGGATGGATGGTGCAACTTGGGAAAAGTGTGCCCCGTTGAGCTATATTTTCTCAGTAAATATCCTACTCTATAAATGGATGAAGATAAAAACGTCAAGAAGCGAAAATAATTAATCCTCATAATAATAATAATCATCGCATTGTCTGCTGATATCCATCCTTCCTGTCATGCCCTCAATATCACGACCACACACTGTCAGGTGAAGAAAAGGTTATTGCAGACACTGTCAGCCAACTGAGAGGTAATTTGGTGTCTTCTTTACCGACAGCTCTGCACATATCCTCGAAGACGACGGAGGATTTCTCGCTCTGGCTCAGCTAGGCATCTGTATAATATAAAACATAACACTTCACGCACAGCTTGCCACTTCACCTGCCTTCATAAATCTTTTGTGCAGCAAGTTAATTAACGCCACTGTGGAAAAAAGCCTTAAACAAACATCAGCTCACCTGCGGGGAGTTGAAACTGGCTGCTAATCGAACGGCCTGATTCTCTTCATAAATTCACCTGACTGCTGGGTATTGCTGGGCTGTGCTTGTGACGCTCTGGGACGTACAAATGTGTTCATGTGAGATGTCATAAGACAACATTCATTTGAAAATTTCACACTTAACCTGCTGTTATGGATCTGTAATTTTTTAATTTGCCACAAATCTACCTGTGACACTGCTGCTAAAACAATAATGGTTTTGAATGTGGATATAACCTAAATAAAGCCCATGTGACAATAACTTACATACCGGCATTACAGGGAATTCATTCAGTTCTTTACCGAGACTCGGTTCAGTTTTTGATAAAACAGCAGAGATTTTCTCATTCACATTACAAAGACTTCCTCCCAGGTGCTCCCTGAAATATTGGCTTTCTAATGCTTTAATTCATCGCTGGGCAAAGCAATTTAATGATCAGCTGAAAAAAAAATGCAGGTAAATAATATTAAAAAATCGAGTTTTGGAGAAACTAAATATAGCATATTCTTTTTTGAGATTTAAAAAAAAAAATAGCACAGCACATTAGTCTGGAATTTTTGATTTAATATTATCGTGGACTCCTTTCAGGAAAATTCTGCTTTGTTCTATTCTGCTGGTACATTGAAATCAATGGCATATTCATTTATTTACTTTCTCATTAGCAATGTATATAGTGGCTGTCTAGTTAACGTTATCAACATACATTTAATTTTGTTTTATTTCATCAACTTGGTTTTTGTTTCCCAAAATATGTGAGAGAGGCTTGGCTGGAATTGTTATACTGGAAAACTTCCTGTACGCCATCCAATTTATGGAGGTTGGTGTTCCTGTTGTCATCCTCCTGTCCCATGCATTCAGTCATCCATAACTTCCTGTACGCCATCCAATTTATGGAGGTTGGTGTTCCTGTTGTCATCCTCCTGTCCCATGCATTCAGTCATCCATAACTTCCTGTAAGCCATCCACTTTACTGAGGGATATGTTTCTTCAGTTGTTATTCTCCTGTTTCATGCATTCAGCCTTCCAGACATTTCTCAATAACCACTTAGACTTTTCGTGCCATTGTGATTCACAGCTGGGGAATCTAAGGTGATAAAGCAAGGAAAACTCTAGATGGAACAGGTGTCTGTTTCCTGTTTTTCTCACACTCACACGCAGACATTCAATTAGATCAAGTGCAGTTTACAGTCACCGGTTTATTAGCGTATTTTCAAAACGTGAGATGACACCAGAATTTTTTGTTGCAAGCCATGCAAATTTGGAAAGTACATGGAAGCCCCACACACATTTGCTGCCAGACCCAAAATTTCATTCTGAGAGGGAGAAGGAAGACAGCTCCAAAGACCATCAATGGAAATCACATAACAATCCCATGCCATTCCGTTATCACCCCAGGTTCACAGTCCTAAAGCTGAGTGGAACATCTCAAAGATACTAGGGTAATCAAAACAAGATGTGTCCTTGAGAGATGTACTTGATCAAATACCGAAAGGAAATTGGTTTTGAAAGTATCTGACTATATGACTTCATGTGCAAAATTGCAAACTTCATGGAGTTCCTTAGGACAAAAATGTAATGCAAAAAACTGAATACTCTGAAGTCACCTTTACACGGTAGATGATTTTGATGAGATGCCACATCCTTAAAAAAATTAGACTGACCTAGAAAAGACCAAACTATAGAATTTAGGTTACAATGACAAAAAAAAAAAATGAATTAGATATGGTATGAAACATACATCACGGAAAAGAATACAGTACCACTAGCCAAATGAAATAACACATATATCTCTAAAATACGTTTGACAAGTAAAATAATACCATACACCAACTGTAATAAACAAATGGTATGGAGGCATGGTGGGTGGGACTGTCCCGAACTAACCAATCAATGAAGATGTTAAATGAGGCTTCAAAACCTGTGGTAGGTGGGAGTATTCTGAACTAACCAATCAATGCTGCCATCCACCACTGCTTCTGAAGCCTCATTTGTCCCATCATTCACAGTGTCAGACTATCCGTGTCCATAAACAGCACTTCAGTGTGAAGAATATGGGTATGCAACATTATCATTATCACAACAGTCACAGTGTATCATGATAGAAGTTGTGAGCATTGTGATACCAGGCTAGAAAAGATCTGGAGACATGAGCTGAGAGTTCAGAGGCTGTTCTGAGAAGTGTAGTTTGTGCTGAAATGCTGATAAGGTGACTAGCATCACCCACACACGAGCACACACACGGAGACAATCCCCAGACACCTCCAGGCACATCAGCCAAGTCACAAGGCATTTTTTGGTTCTTCGCAGGCCCTAGCAGAATAAAAGCCACCTTCATCTATGTCATCTGCAATATCTATGTTAGGGCAGGAAGATGTGTGATGTAAGAACTGAACCACGAAAGCTTCTGCTCTAGTACCTTCCAGAAAAGAGCTTCACCTGAACTATATCAGTCATAAGACACATTCGATTCACCATCTGTAGAAGCAGAGGATTTTTTTTTTTATCTTCTTATATCCCATCTTGCTCTTCTATGAAACACACACACACTCGCAGGTGTGTGATGCCTCAGGTTTGGACGTAGGGTCAGTCGTTTATCCGGTAGCCAGCGACTTAGCAAGTAATGTTCAACAGGCAAAAAATTTTCTATCTCGGAGAAACCTGGGATGTTTACCCTTCACTGCAGGAATCTGAATCAGAAGAAATTAAATATACTTGTCGACGGTTACTGATGCCTGACCGTGCTCAGTTATGGGAATTTAATTATACATTTGATACAGCAATAAATAAATATTACACTGCAACATTACATTGCATAGTGAAAAGATACAATGCATTTTTGGATAACATGCAATTCATGTGCATTAATACGCAGAAATCACCATTTGTTCTCAATTTTTAAAGAACACAATTTCGACCAAAAGGTTTTTGTTAATCTTGTTTTTGTCTCTTTACTGAATGCATGCCTCAAAAATAGGTTGCCGAGATTAATAAATACAGTTATAGCATATTATTGTGTTATTGATATTGTTGATAGTTATTTTGCTATTAAATCAACCTGGGAAAATCACTTGAAAAGCACCCATCACCAAAAGTGGTGTTTTTGTGTTAATGTTTTATCGCTACATGAACACTTGAACGATTTTCCAAAGACATCCGATGTAACAGCACAAGGTTAGCGTATTAAACTCACAGACAAGCAGCACCAGTTGTCTGAGACTAAAAAATGTCATCTGGCAGTTGTGAAAAAAAAAAATAAAGTTCTGGTTCTGAATCACTGGGCAGGTCATCTTATCAATCTGTGTCACAGTCGCGTCTCATCGACCTGTTAAATACCGCAGTTACAGATGTGCTGCTCCACACAGCAAAAAATTGCCATCAGTAGCAATAAGCAGCTCTGCACAAAGTGAGGGTAAGACTGCCACATAGGATGAAACAGAAGGGTGCAAGAGAAGAGCTACCTTCACAGTACAGGCGCGTAGCTGCCCAGGTGGGTCTGGTTAGAGTGAGATGAATTGGCTAATACGTCTCATATCTTCAGCCATTTGAGATATACTAAACTTTATTGACTCCAGGAGATATTAAACCAGTAGAGTGCATGCCAAAATATCATAGGATTGAGTTCTATAATGATGTCTCTTCCCAGGTGGCACGGTTTTACGGATGATATGACTGGCACGGAGACGGTGACTTCTTGGCATCTGTGACTCACTGTTACTTTAAATGGAAATCAGAGATGGTCAGTCCATTCCCGTCTTTTCCATCAATGGAATAAAGTTGGCCTGGGCGGTGGGGGTGGGCGGGTTGACATTGCTGGGAACTCCAGCATAAAAGAATTGCAGAAATGACTGTGAATGACATTTCCAATGGCATGCACAGTATCTATTGCTGGAGTCAGCCATATTCCCTGTAACAAGAAAGAAAAGGGTTTCCTTATCCTATAACACTGACAATAACAGCAATAGTAATAATAATAATAATTATTGTTATTATTATTATTATAAGATATGTTGCCATTATTTTTGATGTGCGGAGTCCAGAGTAAAGGGAACCAAATTTTGTTTTTATTTGGTGAAATCAAACTGCTCTTGTACATGCTGTGTTTAACTGTAAATCACGTTGTTTTTCTGGCTTAAACGATTTAAACTAGACCACTGGCTGACATGCTTGCGTTAAGCATAACCCAGCCAAGCTCACCTGACAAAATTAAATATTAATAAACCGCCTTCCCTTACCGTACCTGCAGTTTCATCCGGCTGCTCTGCATATTTAGTGCAAATGACATCATTCTTTGTCGGAATGTGGAAACCGACGATTGCCTGCCGCCTTCAATTAATGCAGCTTTGGTTTCCAGACATATTTTGAGCAAAACATCACGCTTGTGCGATACATTAAATGTCCTTTTATGCTTCATTCAAACAGCAGCTGTGGAATTCAGAAACCATCCACACTTTATGAATATTTAGATGTCTGAGGCATCAAGCTGCCGTATATATTGATGGCATTTAACATAACAGTTTCAGTCTGTGGCATTTTGGTGCATTGTGTAATGTACATGATCCAAAAGCTACGTCGTGATGAGGTCGTTTTAGATATGCTGCATGCTAACATATTGAAAGAGTCATTCTTTATGCTATTCCTTGATTAACAATGTCGTGTTGACTCAGAGACATTACCCGATTTGGTCACATGACTCGCAGGGTCAACTGAAAGTCAAAATGCTTCATGCTGACCCTCTGCTCATTTCAAGAGTTTTAAACTCCTTTGTGACCCAGGGGTGGCCCTCGCCACATGATCTCAAATCTGAAGTAGGTGTTTTCTCTCTAAGGAAGCCTGAGAATTTGAACTTTATGCAGGCACAATGTTTTATTGGGTAGATGGGTCCACTCGGTCAAGCCAAACAAATCAGATCTGGCTAGTCGATAAACTAGAGGTAATAAGTCTATGTTTAATCCCCCAGTGGCCGTAAAATCTTTAGTGCTTCACAGGCTGTTAAACTTGTGTCTTAGCTTTTAGACCCTGCATTTAAAATATTTATAGAGAAAGTTATCACTAGCCGTCACAGAGATTTTGAATGCTGCAAGTACAGTGGATATTTTGAAAGGAGCTCTCTTACATACTCACCCTGCGATGCTTTTAAACAAACGAGTGACAATAAGAAGGACGACGGGCCACATAGTCTGCCAGGCTTAGAAATGGCTACATTTATTTTATTTGCTTGCAAGTGCATAAGTTGTGAGCACAAATGATTGATTGGGGCTTTGTCATTTATTTAATGCACAGTGATTTAGTCTGGGGTTGGTATTCATTTGCGAACTGAGACTGTTATTACATTTAGTCATTGGGTATTATTTTGAGTTGCAGCTATTTTAAAAATTTTGTTTAGAGTAACTTTTTTTTTTTTTTTTCCTGAACAGGTGGAATACAAATGCAATTTAATGTCCAGTGACATTCATTTAAATACATATTTGAAAATGTGTACATTCTTATATAATTGTAGATGTAATGAACTGCCGGACATTTTTGCTCTCTAGCTGCCTAAAATGCAGCTGGTCATTTTGTGTCAATCAACCATCCTACCAAAAAGGGCTGGATATGGAAGGCAGAATGAGATGCAGGAAAAATGAAGGTGTCACTTGACAAGATGTCACAATAACTTTAATGAACTACTCCCAAATCAGCCACACTGCATGACATTCTATTGCAATTGATTTTTATATAGTGCCATTCGCAACACGGTTGCCCGAAGACACATAACACGTGTGAATCAACGCACTGATGGTTTCTGTGATACTAAAAGGACGACGACATGTAAAATGAAATTAGAAAATAATAATAAAAAAAATTAGCTTCCCTCCGAGTCATAAAACGTTAACACGGGAGGAAGCAACGGCCATTGTATATTCAAAAAAGGAGGATGCTTTCACAAAACAAGTTAAAGACATTAGGTGTAGAGGTAAGGTCAAAATATTTAACATCCGACAGGAGAAACATGTGCCAGGAAATCTACTGTCACATGCTAGGTGGGATGAAAATGAAAATATAGACCAGTGATGATTGGTCTGACATCACTGTAGTTATATAACTCCAGCAATGACAATGTGGCCGGCATGACCCACATTTTTGTTTTATTCCTCTTGTCTTGTGCTTATCACTCTCTATTGTTACATAAAGATAAATCATAAAAACACATCTACAGTGCAGTATGGAGCTCTATTAATATATTGGGGTATTTTTATAGAAAGGATTCAGGTCAGACACCTTGCTGACGGGACAACTCTGCCCTCCGCTGGGAACTGAGCTGTTTATTTTCTGGCTGCTTAGCTATCATATAACCTCATACCCGAAAAAGGCTGCGGTTCGTAAGACGGCCAAACACGAAAATTAACACTTAGAGTCTGTGAGCATTCTGCCAAAGATCTGTAACAAAGCAGGCAAATTCTTTCGGTATTTTATGTGGTGTTCGGGCTAGTTTTGTATAACGTCATACAAATTTATGTTGTCCAAAGAAATGCCAGCTTACCCCCCCCCAACAAAAAAAAAAAATTCAATAATTCTGCACAAACTTTGCTTACTCATTTTGTGATTAAGTATCTTTGAAGTATCTAAGTATCTAAGGATGAATACTGATGTTAGTGAATCCCCTCTGTGGGTCTTTTAAAAGAGATGCTTGATTGATGATCCACATTGATATGGCTGCAGTTCATGGTACCGACGACTCCTGGCAATAAGACTATGGCGATGTATTTTAGAGACTGAAAGAGTATTCACCCACGTCGATATCCAACCATGTGCTGCGATTGCCTACAGCAATAAGGATTTGACTGAATTCATGATACTGTCAACATACATTAAGTCAAAATCGCACGACACGTTTTATTAATGTGTTTGCCATTCCCTATCTAACTGATTTACAGTCTGGTTAGACGTGGTTTAAAGACAGATGCATTGAGCATGATTATCAGGAAAAAATATCTGTGTCCGTACTAGTGACGGGACAAATGAGGCTTCAAAACCTGTGGTGGGCGGGAGTATCCTGAACTAACCAATCAATCCTGGAGATAAATGCAGCTTCACAACTTGTGGTGAGTGGGCGTATCCCAAACTAACCAATCAATGCTATTGCCTCATCACTAATCTGTACTATTGCTTACACGTTTAGAGGATTCTAAGTGTGTGAGAGGTACAAGGAATCTTGTTACAGTAGCATCCAGCTTTCTCACTGGGTGAAAGGATGATTCTTGTTTAATCACGTAACTAGGATGGAGAACACTTCAATGACTTTATCGCTGGAATCTCCTCATGATTTTGGTTCTGTCAATTAATAGAACTTAGAAAGCTTGGATGAAATGCACACAGCCTCCTCAGCCCTCCGAAGACAGGACAGGACACCGCAAAATGGACAATCCACTCAATGCCAGGATTCCTGCCCAACAGGACCCATCAGGACTTTGGGCTTCAAGATATTCAATGGATCCTTATATCAGGAGAACTGGAAAACCCAGAACAGGACCAATGACATTGGACATGGTAATGAGGCTAAAATGTACAACCCTAAATCAGATAAAAGTTGGGACGGTATGGAAAATGCAAATAAAAAAAAAACACAGAGATTCTTAAATTTACTTTGACTTTTATTTCATTGTAGTCAGTATGAACCCAAGATGTTTCATGGTTTGTCTGGTCAACTTCATTTCATTTGTTAATATACATCCATTCCTGCATTTCAGGCCTGCAACACATTCCAAATAAAGTTGGGACGGTAAAGCGTTTACCACTTTGTAATGTCGTCATTCCTTCTCACAACACTTAAGAGACATTTTGCCACGGAGGATACCAAGCGTTCCTGGTGTGATTTTGTCCCATTCTTCCTGCAAACACGTCTTAAGGTGTGCAACAGTACTGGGTCGTCAAATCCCGCTTAGTCTAACCGAAACTTGGAGCCAGCTATCTACATCCAGTTCGGAGCAACATAAAATTAAAATTCAGACAGTGTAAACAGTTTGATTATTGAAAAAAACAGATAAAAAACTTTTTTTTTATTAAAAAAACTATGTCTCAATACAAAAACATCAACCAATTTGGAAATCTAACAAATACAACAATGAATTGTAGGAATAGATAAGGTAAATAAATCACGATACTGGAACAACGCCACTGATAGAATAAACAGGGATTAAGGATAATCTGCTGTAAGACTGTACTGTAATATTATCTGGTACTAAACACTGCAAAGTGAAAATAGCAGCCTGAGCTTAGTATTTTTTTTTTACATTTGCATTAGTTTTTCAAGCACCTCTTACTTGAGAAGAAAATAGTCTAGGCCTTAGAATTTCAAAAGACCCCACTAAATATTCATGGGTTTTCCACTTCTCCCTTGTAAGTGAAGGGCTCAGCCGTTTACATTTTTTTTTTTTTACTGACAAGCCCTTTATGTCCATTCTTCTGTAAAATGTTCCAACATTTTGTGTACACCTGATAACAATGAAAAGTTAAGTCTTGGTATGAATTTACAAAATTTGGTCCTATCATTAGCACCATGAAGATCGTTAAAATATTATTTCATACAATTATTAAGGATGTATTCCAGCTAATCTTAGGTGTCTGATAAAAATGCATATTCTTTTCAGGAATTTATAGCTGCACATTAAATATTTACTCCAGCAAAACCAGTATTCAAGTTCATGATGAAGTGGCGTTAACCCAATCCCAGAGTTTGTGAGCCATCAGAATTGGGGGTCGTATTTCAGCAGTCTATGTCTGGCAATCTGTTTAGGCATTAAAATAGGTGACAAATGCCTTTGCATTGATAAGAAAAACAGCTCACTCAAGACCAGAGAAGCTGAATTTTCAGACTCTCTTCAACGACACGCAGCTTCCGAAATGCGATGCTACATTTTAACTCGTCTCATCCGCTCATCACTTGGGGAAACTGAATCATAAACACAAAAGCTCCGCTGATTGCCAGACTCACTGATCAATATCACTGCCATGCTACATTATTTCTAGATACATTTTTTTAATGCTAGAGAAACACGGTGATCTTGACAGATTGGCCCCATATACCAACTGAAGGGCTGCTGTTAGATTATTTAGCATCAGCTGATATGACATATTAGTTAAATACTAGATCCTAATGTCTGAGTGAGGATAAATCAGGATTCATTCGATTAATCAAGTATGCGTACATACAAAGAACCTGACTTGATGAACTCACCCTGAAATAAATATGGGACAAGCAGGGGATAGGATAGGATAGGATAGGATAGGATTTGTTTAAACAGACAACACACTTGGATTACAATATATTATGATTGTAAGTAGAAATAGGCAAATAAATCAAATGTAAGTAAAGTTCAGAATGAAGATTTATGAAGATTATGAAGATTATGAAGATAGAGAGAGACTCACCTGTTAGATAGTGGGTGTGGTCAGGGGTAATGGGTGCTAATTATTAATAATAATGTCATTTATGCCTCTATAATCTATACATGGTGCTTTGCCTGGAAAGTCGAACCCATCATAAGCTGGGAATGCGGATGGAGAAAGGAAACCCAACTGGAGTGCCTTTTCAATGTATTGTTCCCTAGCCAGTTGCTCTGGAAGAGACAAAGGAAACATGCTACTGATTGAAGAAAGGGTCCTGGGTATTAAGTCAATGACACAGTCATTAGGCCTGTGGGCTGGTAGTTCCATGGCTCACTGTTTCCTGGCACCTCCTTTAAATCGCGGAATAAGACTGGGATTTCTACCTTCACCATTTTCTGATGTCTCTGTATTTCTTTTCCCAGTGATGAATGTACAACAGTGACTGATGAAAGGCAGTATTTAAACCAAAACAATACAGTCCTTCCCGTTTTCCAGTCTATTACAGGACACTTTAACAAGGTAATGGGTCACCTCGAGACACCTTACCCAAGGAAGACTTAGAACAATGTGTCTATTAGGGGAAAGGACCTTAAGAACATCTTGTAGAACTCAAAGCAAGATTAACCCATCTGATATGTAGAGCTCTGCTTCTTGCAACAATGGTGATCATCCAGGGCATGCAAAAACATCTACCAAGATCACAATGATGAGTAAAATATGAATAAATTAGGTGCCCAGCCAGTCCAGAATCCTCCAGGGCCTGCACCTGAAAAGACTGAAAGTTGATAGACAAAGTTACAGGAGTCTGGATCGGTACCAGGATTACACAATAGACCAAGTTTGTAATTGGAGGTGGGTCTCCAGGTCCTAGCAATGTTGCAGTTTCCCTTCACTGGCCAAGCAGGGCAGGAAACTAGTCAAAGTCCTAGCTCCCTAGAATATTAAAAGAGAGCTCTGTGTAATCTTCTTGTCCACTCCTAAGATGTGAGATCAGTTGTACACAACTGTATGGCTCCTGGTGTGGATACAGTGGTTGCGTGATCCTCCCTGTGTGTACAATCCTCACATTTCACTTCAACCTCTGCCTCCAAAGCATTGCTAGGACCCCTCTATATGGCGTCTAGTAATGTAGAGCGTGGAACTCAATCGTTTGTGGAGGTAGACCAAGACATCATTGAACATTCCGTTGAAAATGCACTCAGCTGGTATTTTATTACTACAGATCTCTGGAATTCTCCTGGATTCTGGTGATATTTTTGGGTGATCCTTGATTCTACATGCTGGTTGGAATTTTCCGTACTGCTCTCCCGTCCTACAGCTTGCCTAGTAAGCTGGGTTCTTCTCTATTACATTCAAGTAAATGATTGACCATAGAGAGGGATTGCAGTTTTTTGTGAGTTCACCCAGCACTTATGTCCACTTTGCTTATATTGGATCTACAGCATGGGTGGTCTATCTTCAGTCATGACAGACTGGAGTGGCCTCACAAATTAGTTGTATTCTCGCTGATATATTATTGGTCAAATCTTTATATACTGCCCGGCCAAAAAAAAAGTCGCACACTTCAGTCTTTCATTTGAGCATCTTTAGCTTTGATTAAGGAGCGTTCATCGTGGCGTCGTTTGGACGAGCTTATGCAATGTCTCAGCATTTTTTTCATCCTAGATTTGCACTAATGTTTCATTGAATCTCGTATTGACACCAGGAGAGTCGAACCACTCCATAAAGTCTTCTCTACCACATGCCAAAGACATTCAATGGGGTTAAGGTCAGGACTCTGTGGTGGCCAGTTCATGTGTGAAAATGATTCTTCATGCTCCCTGAATCACTCTTTTACAATCTGAGCCTGGAGAATCCTGGCATTTTTGTCCTGGAATACGGCCGTGCCGTCAGGGAAGAAAAAATCCATTGATGGGATAACCTGGTCATTCAGTGGATTCAGGTACTCAGCTGATTTCATTTTATTGCTGCATAACTTTGCTGATCCTAAAGCAGACCGTTGGCTCTTAAGTGCTGTATTTGCTCATTTAAAGTGAAACGGTGACTTTTTTTTGGCCAGGCAGTGTATGTCACCCTAAACTCTCATACATTAAAGTTCTTTGTACAACCCATACTATCAAAGGTGCAGCAGGCATTTGTCTGGTGCATCACAGCTACATTCGTACACATTCTCATGTGTGGAGATTTAGTACCGAGGGAGAAAACGGTGATTTCTCCTTCAGGACTACAGGTTTCTTCAGCATTTCCCCAACATCCTGAGTATATTTTGTGAATCCACATGAAGTTTGTGCTTATTTAACGTAGAGGCAAGTGACTGAGCTGGTAAGCGATTATCCCGATGGGAATCCAACTGCCACCTGCCACTGTCTGAATAAACAAACTCTGTTGGCTGTGCTTATTGTTATGCCATAGCCCCCTGTGCCCTGCTCCATCAGATAAAGGCCCCCGGCTGGTATTGGCTGGCTGCAGCCATACAGCCACTGCTAATTGCAGCATGCACCAGCTGTGCTGCTCTCGGAGGAGAAAGCTGCAGCTGCCCCGGAGAATAATGCAGTAATGGGAAACGGTGCGAGCATACACAACTTTTTGCAGGGAGATAGACTTGGATGACAGGTAGACTTGATAAGCGTTGACATTTGCAGGCTGCAGTTTACACATGCTTTGTGAGGTAAAGTGAAGATTAACTCACCCAAATTGTAGGTTGCTGAAAAATTCAGAAGGCATTAATTGTGCCTTTGCTCATTTTTCATTGTTTGATTTTTTTTCCACCCAGTTCTCTTTCAACCACTCCCTTTTATGTGAAATTTTGATGAATGGCAAAGCAATTTCCACTGTTTTAATTGCTGTTGGCTACATAATCTTTCCCTTTTAGTAAAGATCTTACAGCCCAGGTTTTCGGATATATGGTGCATTTCTATCATCTTTACAATTTGCAGTAATATAAATATATTTCATTATTTATGCATTGCTCATTATGGCAGGTCTAGAAGGGATTCGTGCCCTAGAGTCATTCTATGAAAATGACCCGCTCATCATTTCAGGACACAGGGATTTTAACTTATACCCCTCATGTCCTTTGCACGTTCTCATGTACTCGCTGTGCCTCACGGGCAGGGGTGTAAAATAACAAACTACAAATACTCTCGTTATTGTGATTGAGTAGCCTTCTTTTTCAGGAATTGTACTTCATTAAGTAGTTTCTAACTGGCGTTCTACTTTTACTTAAGTGTGTCTGATGTGTCGTAACGGTCCTTTTTCTTAAAGGGACTTTCTTAAGCCCACCACAATGCAGACACGATTGCATAGTTTGTACCCCGAGACCGAAATTTCGACACTGTACACTTGTAGCTATGGAGGTCATGCATGATACAAGTTAATGTTTTTCTGAACCTTTTGCACTCATTCCTTGAATCTGAAGGTTAGCCCCATGTTCACTTGAGGTCTGTGTTGGTGTACGTTCATTTTATTTACTCTTTGTTTTTATTGTTTTTTTTTCCCTTTTTTCCCAGAGTTAATACAAATTGGCGTTAAGCTGACTAATGGCTGACTTCGACTGGTGCTCATTTTAGGTATGAAAATACAGAAAATATTTTATTGGAAGAGTCTTTATAATTTTCAGTAAACATTTAAAAATGTAACTGAATGTCCTGTGTTCTTTCTGAAAAACAGTCACTAAAGTGGGCAGTAAATAAACTGTGTGAGCCAGAGTACTTTGTGATTGACTGTGAGGGGAAAAAAATAACGTTTCATTTAAAAATACTCACTACTCCAAGTACTTTTAAACAAACTACTCTTTTACTTGTACTTAAGTAGTCTTTGGGAGAGGAACTTTTACTCTACTTTAAGAACCTTAAGTTATTTTTGGAAATAACAGTATTTGTACTTGAGTATGATTTTTCAGTGCTCATTCCAGCCCTGCTCACGGTTATCTCCTGCAATCCAAAAACATGTAGTTCTCTCTCACTTGCCCATAGTGTGTGTGTGTGTGTGTGTGTGTGTGTGTGTGCGCGTGTGCCATTTTTATTTTACATGGTGAAGACAAAATGTCCTCAGGAGGTAATAAAAACCTGACATTTTTACCTTGCAGGGACAGTTGTCATGTCCCCACAGGGGAAAACTCAATCAAAAAAAAAAATAAAAAAATCTGTGAATACGATTTAAAAAAAAACAAAAGAGCCAAAAGTTTTGTATTTTGTTGGGTTAAGCCGGGGTACAGGTTAAAGTTGCCACAGTCAAGAATAGAGGTTATATTCTTAGAAATGAATGGAAGGTTCCCACTAGGTTCCCACACCATCCATGGTGTACCCTATCCTACTGCCATGTGCTGACTGCGATGGGCTCCATATACACAGTATACGCAATGCTTTCAGTGTATAGAGAGATACATTCCAGATGAGCGGGATCTGTCTGTAACCACACACCTTTTTATTTGACCTACAAGACAGCAAAAATTGCATATTACATAATATTCCCTGAATTTCACAAATAGAGTAGTTTGTACCAAGCTAACAGAAAGTTTTAGGGCAGTTGTGTAGTTAAATGTTGACCATTTTTAACTTTAGGTTTGCTGTGTTTGGTCTTGAGGTAATCTAAACTACGTATTGAATATTACAGTTCATGGTTTTTGTATCCGGGTCGTATTCAAGAGCTAGAAGTTCTCATTGATATATTGATCTTTGTCAGGTATTTTTATTTTCATGGATAAAGTTTGGGTATGGTCCTGTTTGTGTGTTGCAAAATGTGATCTGGGTGGGATGATAAGAGGCTTTCTGTGACTCAGGAAGGATGGAGGCAAGCTAAAGATGGAAGTATGGGAGAACAACTTTAGGGGTGGTAGTGGAGACGGGTCTAGCAAATACAGCAGGTGGGAACGAAGACAATCCTGGTGCCCAGCACCAGGGTCAGGGGGAGTCTTAGGGACTGAGAGAAAATGAAAGCATGATGATAAGGCTCAGGGAGCTCTGTCCGCCCCTTAATTAGCATATTTCATTTAAAAAATGTGGCTGTAACGAATTGTGCGTTCACGTGTGAGTGACTGCGGGTAGCAATGCGGCTTCATCTCACCTCGGGTTCACGCAACGTTTATGCATGTACCTATTTATTCACAGATGACGCTTTTTCGCAAAGCCTTCCATTTCACTTTCTGACATAGCTTGGTAACGGCTAACACTGGAGGTAAGCTCCTCACGAAATCTCAGCCATGTTCTGTGCATCCGGATGTGCCAGGCACCGCTCAGAATCTCCCACCGGTTACCTCTCTGCTGTGGCACTGAGGATGTGGACAGTTTCACATCAGAGGGTCTGATCCGTCTGAGATTTACATCATCACCGCCAGAGTTTGACTGATTCACTGAAGCGAAGCTCTCGTTGGCCTTTCAGATGTCACACTGAAGCCTGATCCGGTGCTTGGCACTCAGCGGCCAGCCGTGTGTGGTACATCATGACAGCGTATGTTTAAAATGTGCATCTGCAGGCAAACGAACTTCAGAAAAGTCAGACGACAAACAGATGGGTGTTGAGAAAACGTTTCAAAAAACTGAAAAAGTAGGAAATAACCCCCAAATGCTTAAGGCTTAGGAGCACAACTTTCTTTGATTATTAATTACTTAATATTGAAACTAAATAATAAAAACACATTATTTTCCATGTTTAGCTAATTTAATGAGTCAAAACCAGTTAAAATAATTTAAGGATGAACCACAGTATTCTAATGATGGCACAGAGGATCCAACGTGAATACTTTAAACAGAGTCAACGGACAGGCAGGGTCAAAACCGGAGCAGACTGATACTTCCAAACCTAAAAGGTCATAGGCAAAACGATCCAAAAAAACCAGAACATCAAAACTTGGCAACCAGAACCAGGACGAAAGACAAAAGCGAGAGTTGACGAACAAACAGGGATGGTACGTTGTAGGTCAAAAGTACTCAGAAAACCCTCAGTAAAGGTTGTGAAAAACAAGACCTCGCAACATGCAGAGGGGTATCTGACACCTTCCAGGTGTTAATGTTCCGGGGAGGGGGTTCTGTGACGTGCTGGGCATGGCTGGCTGGCTGAGGATGACAATTATGATTCAAAGCCACATGTAGAATATGAGCATGCTATCAAAACACCGAGAGACACTCTGAAATAAAAATGGCGATTAAATCATTTTTCTGACACAGAATTTCTTGTAGGTGCCATAAACTAAACAAGCAACCAGTGTAGTAAAATCACAGAATAATCGGCTGTATTTGATAAGGACATAGATACTGCTCTATAAAGCACATTCTGAAAATTAAGCATATTCTATTTTTCATTATTATTATTATTTTAACTTTGCTCTACCCTATAGCTTTCTTCCTGGAGGGCTTATGTAATTCTCTCATTTTGTTCAAAATAAAGTCGTCAGCTAGAATCACACGTCTCCATCTTCAGTAATCCTCTGTTCGCCATGTCTCTTGTCTGTCTTTATTAATAAGCAATGTTGTAAATGCTCACGGCTTCGGATAATTCATCCCATCCACCACTCAGCTGGTGCTTGGTGTAAAATGAGAACGGGCTTGTTGACGGCTCTGCTGGTCGTTTTCCCACATCAGAATCGGTTTTATTAATGCCACCACCTGGAATTTGTGACGCAAGTTGTGTCCTTCGTTTGTTCCTGCCTGATTTTGGGCTTTCAACATGCTTGCAAATATTACTATATTCGCAGTGGATGTTTTGAAGCTGCTTCTGTGCTGGTGTAAAATTGCCGTCTTCAGAATGTACGTTTCCCTGAATTCCAGCTTCGTTGTATCTTACAACTGGACAAAAGTTTGTAAATTTATTATTTTCAAATGCATTTCTCGTAATGAGCACAGATTTTTTAAATGCATCTTACGAATGCTGTTTATTTAGTCAAGCGTTTGTAATATTATAAACAGATAGCCAAACTATTATACGGTTACTTGAGTTATGCAAATGAAGTGATTATCTTATACGGAAGTGAATATTTGTTTTGGGTTGTTTAATTGCCTTAAAGAGGATACGACATGATTTTAATCTAACCTGTTATTTCTTTTGATTCATATTGTGTACGGAAGGCTATCCTGAAGGTGTGCTGGTTTACTCGTGTATTATTATTGTTATTATTATTATTATTATTATTATCGAAGTCCAAAGAATTTCGAGCTGTTATTGCTGAAACATGACACAGGAATGCAAAAACAAAGTACTATGAATAAGAAATAAGTTTACTGCGTTTTACATAAGGGTGATGTGCAAAGCAGCAGACAAACATACTAAAATTTATGACTGTCACTCAGGACTTTTGGTATTCTGGTACCACTTTTTGCTAACTTTAGTTCTTTAATATGTGCTACAATGACTTTCTGTCTCTTAGGGTGTCGCTGATTTTAGAGATGCAAATCAAGTTTTAGAAATGCACGCGTGGCCATCACAGTTCATATTTCTCGTATTGTTTGACCCATTTTGCGATTTTTCAGTGGCGGTTATAATTTCATAAGCTATAAAGCTATTCAGGTTTGGAATGGAGCGGTCTGACCCAGGCATGTCATTGTGAATATATGTGGCTTTTGTATTGTGCATCTCTTCCAAACCTGCAGATACAGGAATGTTATGATTCTGTCATTATTATCTGTATATACTTGACATATACATGACCAGAATTAATAGTGATCTGTCCATCTTCAGTTAGCCAAGTGTGTGTGCGTGTGTGTGTGTGTGTGTGCGTGTGTGTGTGTGTGTATGCTGTTTACACATATTACATTGCAGGCTAAAGTGTCCCCAGCAGGTAATAAAAACCTGAGATTTTTACCTTTTGGGGTCATTTGCTGTGTCCCCACAAGGGAAAAACTCAGTTATATAAAAACCTGTGAATGCAATCAAACAAACCAAAAGAACCAAAAGTCCTGTATTCTGTTGGGTTACTTATTATTAAGGTTAGGGTTGTCATGGTTAGGATTACGGTTAGGCTCGTAGAAATGAATGGAAGGTCCCCACAAGGTTAGAACACAAACGTGTATCCGTGTTTCCTGTGGACAGTGCTCAGTAAAATGCATTTTATTAAGGACATTAAATATATATGCATACACTCACATACACACATGGTACCTTGCAAAAGTATGCAAACCCCCTTATAATGATCGGATTTCCTGAATTCCAATAGATGCAGACTCATTGTCACGTCTGTACCAGAACTTCTCAAGTCCCCAGAGTGCTGACCCGGGCTTCATGTCTACGCATCGCATTTCCTCATTTCCACCTTCCGCCTTTGCCCTGATTGCCCTCACGTGTTCCACCCATGTCCCTCGCTATTTAATTCCACATCTCTCTTCTTGTCTTAGGTGTGTGTTGTTTAGTTTCATTGCAAGTCTTGACTATGTTCTGAGTCCATAGGTTCCCCTGTCCTGTCAGTTCAAGCCCTAGTCTCTCTGATCATTTTCCCCGTGATGAGTCTCTTTCTTACTCCATGGGTTCAGGGCTAAGCCCACTGGTTGTCTTTCTGCTTTCTCTTTGCGTTTTTAAAGTTTTGCATTACTGGCTCTTACATCCTCACATCCCTGTGATACAAACATTCTTCCTGTCTGTATTTGTATTTCAAACTCATAGTTAAATTTGTAAAGTCAAAATCAATTACTTGTCAGCAAATGATTTAAAGAAATTGAAAAACTGAACAATGCTACATGCATACGTATTTAACCTCTACACATTAGTGTTTGGTAGAACCACTTTTTGCTGCAAAAATAGCTCAGAGTGTTTTGGACTAAGTAGCTACTAGATTACAACACAGTTCAGGAGTGATTTTTTGCTCATTCTTCAAGGCAGGCTTGTTTTAGATCCTTCCGGTTGATTGGATGTCACGTGTTGACTAAAATTTTCAAAAAATGCTACAGATACTCTATGGGGCTTGAGTCTGGATTTTCACTCGGCCCCTGCAGAATATTCACTTTTTTGCTTCTGAACCATTCTCATCTTGCTTTGGCTTATGGCCGTTGTCCTGCTGAAAGATGAAGTTATTCTCAAGCTTTAGTTGTTTTGCAGGCTGAAGCAGGTTTTCTTGTAACATCCCCCTGTATTCTGCTCCATCCATTCTCCCTTCAATTTTGACCAGATACCCGGATCCTGAAGATGAAAAGCATGGGTCACTCATAGTGCTTTTGGATTTTGGACACAAATCTCTCTCCTGTTCTCATAAGATCATAAAACCTCGGCCCATATGTTAGCTGGGTCTGTCTCGTACCTTCTGGCAAACCCCAGACGTGCTTTCATATGCTTCTTCTTAAGTGATGGCTTCTCTCTAGCCACCTTTCCATAGAGGTCAAGATTATGTACACCTCTTGAAATGGTTAGCTGTTGCCTCTTCACTCTATTCTCAGCACTGAACTCTGCAGCTCCGTCAGAGTGACCGTTGACCTCATTTTGGCCGCTCTCTCCGGTCTCCTTTACGTGTGGATGCTGAGTTTTGAAGGACAGCCTGGTCTAGGCAATGCCAGGGTGATGTGGTGTAGCTTCCACCTTCTAACTGTTAATACTTCAGTGCTTACTGGCATGTCCAACCTCTTGGATACTTTTTTTTTTTTTAGACTATTCCATTTGACAATGGAATATTTTCATCTCAAAGTTCCTTAAAGTGCTCCTTTCTCATCATTTTAACCCTTTCCTTCAGGCTGAGAGACTTTCCAATGATTGTGAAACTGGGATTCATATACTTAAAAGTAGCATTTATCGGTTTTTGATTTTCTTTAAAAGATTAGCGGACAACTAATCGATTATGACTTTGAAAATGAAGTTTGAGTTTATAATAAGAATACTGAGATGGAGAATATGTGTATGTGGGCATATTTGATCATTTTAAGGGATTTGCATAGTTTTGCAAGGTGTTGTATATGTGGTTGGTACAACTATTTTGCTGTGGGTGTTGGTGTTGACCTTGGGGGAGAAAAAGGGCTTTTAGTTTCTGATAACAGCCTGTGAGTTAACCCCATCCTATATTAATTACTAATTAATTATTAGTAATTAACTAATTAACTATTAATTATTAACTGCCATTTCTCCTATGTATTAACCTCACCTACCTGTGAGAGGCTGCACTGTCATTCTGTGTAGAAACACACATCACATAGCCACACCCCCGATGCATATTTTAACATGTCTCTTTTAGCAAGGAGCTCTGAGGAATCCGACTTCCCCTTGCATTTTTTAATTCAAGCTTGGTGGTAGATGTTCTTGAATTAATGAAGTGGGCCCCAGACACTTCTGGTGCATTTTGGAGGCATTCCAGACCTGCAGAGAAAGACGGAGGAGAAGAAAGGTGAGCGAGGGTGACAGACCTTCAAGTGTAAGGTCAATGAAAGTTGAGGTAGAGACTTTAAAAGACCCTGAGGAAAGCGGTGACATTCTGAATCACTCCACCAGTGGGAATGTGATTCTATAAAAAAAAAAAAAAAACCTTACAGTAAACATAAAAGAAAGAAAATCACAGGTGATGTAATGAAAAGTATGAAAACAATTACATATATAAGCATAAATGAGCAGTTGCATCTGTAAGATAACGGCGCCTTATATAATGTAGGAAATATTTAACTGCATTTTTCACAAATGAGATACACGATTTTAAGACAACATGTTCCAATATTTCATCTGCCGGCTCAGTGCCTTGAACCAGGCTGTCAGTACGAAGCTCTACTGGGTGATGTTTTCATTTAATCTCCCAGCTTGGCTGAACCCAGATGGTATTGTCCAGTGCACGTAAACGGTTCATTCTCTGGTCATTAAAGACTTGACCATGTAAAAAGGCCTGCGATTTATACACATATTATATTCAGTCTTCCATTTACGTAACGGATGTTTTTGTTCAATAGTTCTGAAGGGTTAGCTACCTGTCCAAATACAGATTTTTTTAATAGCATTCCAGAAGTTTCCTGAGGTCTCATGCATACAGGATGCAATGAACCAAACGCCTGCAAAAATAAGTTTAGGTAAAGATGTCCGGGTCCAATAAAAAAAACAGTTATTATATGTAACTGTTATTAAGCAGTCAGATGCATTAGAGACTGGAATCCTATATAGGGTTTATGCCAAGATTGTGCTCTGTGTTTCATGTGACAGAACTCAAGTCCGCTCACAACCCTGACTTGGATAAGCGATGGATGGATGGATGGATGGATGGATGGATGGATGGATGGAAGTAAAACCAGCTGTGTGTGAAAGTATGGACAGATCCAATCAAGTAATTATTCATGAAGAGCAACAGCCTTTTGCCTTATCTCTCACCAAGTGAGGCTCCGGGGGTCTCGTGGATGAAAAAGCCGTGCATTCCCTGTTTGCCGATGGCAACTTTGGTGGACATCGTCAGAGCCTCCCCTCCTATTTCAGCCTCTAGCTTCTCTCCTACCAGCGATGATGCTGACTAGCCAGAATGGTATGGATAACAAGGAGGAAACAAATGACTCCTGCCGGCTCTATTTCATCAGCTGGAAACGCGACCGGAGGATGTGCAGCAACGAGGCGTGTTTTAATTAATCATCTTTTGATGCTACCCCAAAACACACAAACGCACACATGCACACCCCACCTCAGCACCCAAGGTATTGTTCAAACAATGGGAATATATAATAAATTGACCACATCCGGCTTCTCTGTAACATTACTTAATTAAGCCCCTCGCCCCGAACTGTTCTGGTAAAATTATTCAGCAGTACAAATGTCTGAACTGTGGAAATTGTGCAATGTTTAAGTAACTTTGAACAAAAGTGTCTGCTAAGAATGTAAAAAAAAGACAATTTGCCTCGCCTTTGCTTTGGCTGTGGCTTCTAATTAAACCACGCCGGGGTTAAACCGTGCCTGTGGACCTGAAACATCGTCACAGGATGTCAAACAAATATGGCATGGAGCATCCTGGCACCAGGACATCTGAATGTCATCTTATTAAGCAAAATAATTGGATTATTCTGCTCTGTGCTTCAAGGGATCCTGTCCCCCGTCACATTGAATTATAGCCTTTTGCATTTAGCAAGAGCGTCCGCATGCTGTTTATGTCCATGCGTGAATTCCACCGTTGAGAGTGTTTTCTGTATATGGCAGTCCTAATAAGTTCATCAGCATTTTTTAACCTTTAGGTTTTCGGTTGGGTCATTGTTGTTTACATTCCGATGCATAATGAAATATGTTCATGCATTCATGCCAGTTGTGTTTCACCGGAATCAGCTGCTGTGCTTTCTAGTATTTGATGTATAGCTAATCAAAAGCTACTTAGTGGCACCAACAATAGCTAATCAATTGTCTAAAGAGAGAAAGTATGCTTTGGGTCTATCCAGTCTGTCATACTGTCTTCTGCATATTTCATTTAATTAATTGTGCATCCTAGTGTCTTATCTGATCAGCAAATGTATACAGACTGACATTAATAACCCTGTTTGTAATCAATTAATCACCTAAGAATAATTACTCCTTTGTTACTTTTGCATTGCAATAAAATATGCATGAGGCAGCCAACATTTTATATGAGGTTAAAAATATTCTTGAGTATTTAAGACTTGGGAAGAGAAGACAAGACCTTTGGCTGGAGGCAAAATGAGATTCCTTTTTTAGCTGGATATTTATTTAGAAATATCAAGAGCAATATCTCGCTCAAGGACATTGTACTGTAGATTTCAGCAAGTAAGTGACCCATTGGCCAGAAATGCAGGAAGGAGTGAGAGTAAGGACATAATTAATTTTATTGACCACGTTTGTTAAACTCCCCTTTTAATGATAATACTGTTGACGTTTCAGACTTAACTGCTAATTAGGGCACTAGATCCTTAACTTAAGTAGTAATTTTAAAAGCAGGTGTGCTGTTTGCCCTTCTGCAAACAGTATAAAAATAATTTCAGAGAAAACATGCTCCTCTGTAAATTACTCTGAGTATAAAGAGAAACAAAATGTGAGCTGATTTAAAAAGAAATAAAAAGCTTTTCAGTGGTGTTCAGACTTTTTTAATGGTCCAGTAATGTCTGGCATTTGTTCAGAGCGTTCTGTTTGCCGTCAACTTCTGATGAAAAGCAAGAAGTTTAGTTTCTGGATGTCTGCCATCTTTAACAAAGTTACGATGTGGCATGTGAAAGGTGTTGTGTTTCAGTGAGAATATAGGAACCAATCGTGCACTAATCAAATTATTCTGTTCGATCTTCATCGCTAGAGTAGATTGGCAGACTTCCGATGCTGTGGCAAGCAGTGGGATGATTTTGTGTATCCGCTACACCTTGTGCCATCTGCAGAAACAGCACTGGATGTTCTGCCAAGAGAGCAATTTAACACACACACACACACACACAGGTATAGACAAGCTCTTTGCAATTGTTTGTTTGCTTCAGAAAAATTGATGTGATTTTCAGTTGTATACGTTAAATTTGCCCTGTCTTCTATGCTCTCTTCATATGAGTGAATGAAAATGCTTCTATTTTCCACCCCAAGAACCACGACATCAATCAACCACAGAAACTCACTGTCACAGAGACGCCCCTCCTTCCAGCATAATCACAACTTCCCAACTCAGCCGACTGTATGCACAGTGCATGTTTGGCAGTCTGATGAGGAGCAGAACCCTTCCGAACGCGGTGGCCTGGAAAATCAAGAGTGAAAGAGATGACATCGAGCTTGATATGAATTGTCCTTTGTCTACGAGCACTTGTCAAGAAGTTATAGGCTTGACCTTATGACATAAAGGTCACAGATTCAAATCTCAGGAGGCATTACCGTTGTACCATTCAACAAAGCTCTTAATTACATCAAAAAAAAAATCACTAGGGTTTATTTAGAAGGAATACATAAAAAAATGTTATTAGCAGTTGTAGTAGTATTTTCCACAGTTAATTATTGGTAATCATGGCAGTATTAGTACTGGTTGAATGGTTTGAATGGCAACAAGACCAGCAAAATTCCACCCCTATGAAGGGTGCTAAAATGATGCGGAGACGGTTGGCGGTCAGCCCCGAAAATGTCACGCATCAGAAGAGCAGCCGAGTACTCTGAGGGAGGGAAGCAGACAGTGAAATCGCCAACTGGGGAGAGAACTGTGCCCTGTTGACGCCCATCGCTGTGTGAGGGGAGAGAGGGGTGTAGCAGAAGGTGTCAGGATTCCTACGATTTACCCCCAGGGGACAGAGCAGGTGCCAGGTATGCAGGTGACGGCAGGGCACCAGTGGGACGACACAAAGACTCTAAACAGCTGTCTAGCTGCACAAGATGAGTTGAGTGTAACACACCTTCTGAATTGCAAGCCACACTGTGATGGAAGCAGGAGCCACCAGAGGGGGCACTATAGAGCCACGTCAGGTGAAACTTGTCCAGAGGACCTCTTGAACTTAAAAAATAGAGTTTGTAAAAAGAAAGCGTAAAAGTGAAGGAGTATTTCACTTTTTAATGAATTGCTTGACAGGACTCTCTGTACAATGGAAGATATTACTTTATCACTGTGAAGGCATACAAACAGCATATCCTGCTTTCTGACGGTGTTTTATCTATCAGTATCTAGAATGTAACCCTTCCTGGATGGTATGTTTCAAAGGGCTTCTGTTATAAAAGCAACCCCAAATTCGGTATACTGTGTATTTGAGTGTGCTGTCATCATTGAGATATTAAAACAGGTTATCAGTATCTGTGCTGAAATTCCACTTCCTTGTCTTTTGGGAAGTGGAGAGTACATTTGGTGTTGAACATGGATAATACAATCCATTATAAGCTTAATAAAAACAAAACAAAAGACACCATAAGAAACGATAAATAACAACGAGGAGCCTGTGAGCAGCGCAATCACAGAAAACTTTATCAACTCTACTTGTGTGCCGTGGAATGCCTAATTCTGTGAAGGGGTGGTGGCCATGGCAACCCCTGCCAGCGGAAGAAGCCGACTGAGAGCTGAAGCAGGTGAGTGCTCTTTGTTTTGAAGGAAATATTCCTGCTGCGAATGCAATATCTCGGGCTTCTGTTGAGCTTGTCATTCACCTGGTATCGGAAGCGGCGTTTGCAGTGCTGAAAGAAAAGTGGACAATGTTAATCACAATAGCAGTTTTAATAAAACAAATAATTTATATATCGACGTGTTTTCAGAAAGCAATATCGGTGTGTGTTTTTCTAATACATCCTACACCTCCATAGTATGGATGACTGACTGTTACTTGAGCAACGATAAAGTGTAAAGCAAACCAAATATTTATAAAGATAGTTCCGTTTCAAAACATTGTACGTTTCTTCTCTCTGCTTATGCTTTACCCAAAGTGGCTTTTAATGGGGACTATTGGGATTAAGTACACTAGTGAAGACATCTGTGTCCATGACCACCCAAACGTCAAGACCCCAGATGAAGTGAAAATGGACATTTCATGTTACTTCTGCAGGGGTCACAAAGACCTTCAGCACTGGCACTGTTGGCCTCTAAAATCATAATTCCCTAAAATCCAAACTAATTAATCACTAATCAGGCACCGGGGGGGATACGACCATTATCAGGTCACCTAATAGGTTAAATAAAATGGAAAACAAATTGTCACGTCCATGCCTCGGTCTCATTTCCAGGTCTGCTGGAGACTGTATTCAGTTTGTGTGCCACAACTATTTTGATTATAAATAGAACAATTTAGCAATTTAATATAACAAGCAAAACCTTGTTTGGGTTGTGAATGTGCATAATTCATCTGGTATGCAGAACTTAATGCAGGTGAGCACCTATTTGATTATAACTTCAAGCTTAATGACCTGTCAACGGATTCACGGGACACGTCAGCCACTGGATTTCACAGCAGCACTGGGCTCTCATCTCTGGGTCTTCTTGCAAGCAGCGCTGGGCACCCAACCGACATTCAGATGACAGGTCTCCGACCACCCTGCCCAAGGACTGTGCACCCAACGGGCCTGGCTGTCAGTCACATGACCCTTGGGGATCCTGGTGAACACGCGAGGCATTCGCTGAAGCTCCAGCCGTTGTCTGCTTGTGGATGGTATCTTTAAATAAACCAGCTGATTAGCCAGCTGATGGTGGGCTGCACTGTGTACCACTTTAAGTCTACCCAAGCACTTAAACACTTGACTGAGCTAATTATTACACTAATTGAATTGACATAATTTAGCCTTTTTAAATCGGCACTGAGGTTGTTAGTGGCTATAAAGAGTGCTGGAAAGACTCGGCACGCTGTTGCTGGTGCGGATCACGGTTTTAAGACCACAGATCGATAGGAAAGCAGAGTCAAGTAGCTAATGGGTTTAAGTAGAAAGTTAAATCTGCATATTTTTGATGTGACATGTTTTTTTCTGTTGGTCCAAAGCAAAGAAGGGAAGTCTAGGTCAGTTAAATAAGCTTTTCATTGTGACTCTACTAACTTTAAAAAAATAAGACAATTAAATTTTCACACCGACTGACATAATACTTGATTACATCCATAGTAGTATATGCTAAAAACTAATTAAAAGTATGTTTTAGCTAACATTTGTACACGATACCCATTTGCATTGCTTAAGCTAAAGGCAACCATCTTTCTAATGGGATGCAATCATGCAGATGGTTTTGTAGTGCATAAGTTTGCAAGACTAAGCTAAACTTCTGAAAAAGCTAAGACTCTGGTCCTTGCATATGTCATTAAACATATCCATCCAAATATTATCCACACACGATGTTCACTATGCAGTTATCTGCCACAGACATGTATTCCTCTTGCGTAGTGTTATTCATCCATCAATCATTCCATCCATCCATCCATCCATCTGACGATCGATCCACCCTCTAGCTACAGATCCTGGTCAGGGTCACGGAGACCACCAGGGTTAAATGAGGTTAGGAACATACCTGACAGTCACTGCTGCCAAATTTTGTTGCCAAATCCAAGATTGTTCCAGACTCATTTACATTGCTGCAAGTTTGCCGAATAACACTAAAATATCATCCAATCATCTGCCAGAATTTCAAATTTCAATCCAGTTAAGATCGATACATACGTTGATGCCAGAAACACTCTAAGGGATAACCTTGCCAATGTACTTTACATCTGTGCTTTTAGGAATAACATTTTTTTTTGTTCTGTTTTTTTTTTTATGCATTCTTTCAAATAGATTAAATTGTGCTTTGAAAAATACAACAGCAGTTTAATTCAGCATGACGTGTATTTGGAGAGTTTTTTGTGAAACTGCAGCAAATACAGCATAGTCAAGTATGGAATGACTGTTGAGTTGTATATAGCATAGTCAAGCATGGAATGACTGTTGAGCTGTATATAGCATAGTCAAGTATGGAATGACTGTTGAGCT
>JAACJT020000030.1:13763313-13781709 GCA_009936485.2 Gymnarchus niloticus | reverse complement strand
TCTCTGTATACCATCTCTACTACAGTCAGTAGCTCTGTCTCTGTGAACCATCTCTACTACAGTCAGTAGCTCTGTCTTTGTCAATCATCTCCATTACATTTGCTGTTTCAGCTTGTGATCTTTTCATTACTGAGCTTTTGAGGATTCTCTTCTGACTAGACTAGAAACAAACATCATCAAATATTAATGCTTTGAATTTCCAGCATACTTTCCACTTTTATTGCTTGGTTGTTTGTATGGTCATAATATTGTGGGTCATCTCAAGTCCAGCTGCACATGGAGTTTCACTGTGTTTTAATAGTATGCACCAACATTTTGTATTTTCTTCTCTGTGGCGTTTACAACTACAGGGGGATGATAAATGAATTCCTTCTGTTTCTTCATGGCAGTGCCTTATGGTTCAGTGCGGACAAAACAGCGACGGACTCCTTGAATCCTGACGTGGAGACAAAGCAGAGCGTGACCGGGGTAGAGGGTCACGGAGGGGACGGCGTGTGTGAGCGTTCGGCTGCCGATTCCTGTGCAGTGAGAAAATAACTGATGTTTTTCGATAGGTTCATTTGTCAAGCACCAAAGAAAGGAAGCCTAATAGTTTTGTAATTTTACAGCATAATGGCACAAACGTAATAGAGATCACGACACTCCCTGAATGACGTGCTCTAGCAGTAACCATCGTGATCCGACCGCAGATCGAGTACAGTTTGATTAAAGGGATTCGACATAACTCTCACGAAGGTCGAACCTAATCATGTGACTTAGTCCTAATAACTGGTGCAAAACTGGGCCAGCTAAAAAAAAAATTTGGTTTACACGGCATTCAGCTAATAAAGATAATGCATGCCAATCGTGATAAACTCTTTGATTATTGCATGGCAAGTAAGTGCTAATTGCCTATCCAGACAATTAATAGCATATATACAGGATATATATCCTGAATCATAAGCAGTACCTTCACCAGCTGCCTTGTGATGATTTGCATGCCGGTCCCTTGCATCATTCACTACGCCACACGTTAACCACGGTTTACGGTCTACATTTGCATGATACATTAACATCACTCCCTACTCTACAGATGCACAGCTCTCGGTATAATCTGTACAATAATCACCTCGCATGTATTCTATTACACACCCTCCATTTATGTGTACATACACCTTCTCCTTCCTTTGGGTCTCTGGGGTCAGGGAAATATGCATTCAAAATCGAGATTATTTGACAAGCGCTTACTCTCTCCATGATAATGATTTCAGATGTGGTCCATCGTTGAGCCTTGAAGACAGAGAGGGTTTTGGTTGGCTTAGAACCTCCCATTGCTCTAGGCCCCAAATACATACAGTGCAGCATGTATTGTATGGGCCCTTGCCGCTGTGGGCCCCTAGAATCATCACTACTTTTCACCCTACTAAGAAGAGCCATCCTTGCCGTTGTCACGTTCGTCTTTGAACGCAGGTTCCCTTTGTGGACCTCTCAACTACTACTATCAAAGCTAATAATAATAATCCTGCTAATAATAATAGGGCAGTATGGTGGCACCTTGGGTAGCTCTGTTGCTTCGCACCTCCAGGGTTCGAGGTTTCAATCCCACCTCCACCGTGTGTGTGTGTGGAGCTGCTGGAGCGTGCAGTGAGTTCTCCCTGCACCTGTGCAGGCTTCCTCGTGCGGTTCAAAGACATGCATCTAGGTAGACTGCAGAATGTAAATCACCCATATGGTGTGCGTGTTCACCCAAGGTCTACCCCTGCCTTGGGCACAACACTGCTTGGGATAATCTACTTGCAACCCTGTTAACAAGACAATGGAAAATGGATAAGTGTATACATATATTATATTGAATGTCATGAACATCTTAAATGGACACGCCAGCAAAAATACACAATGAATAAACAAGACAATATGTTTACCCGAGGCTGCCAGAGAAGTCAGGAGGCCACCGAGTTTTCAGAAATCCATGTATGGCTCCCAAGGGTGAGACGTGCATTTGTGAAATTGCCAGTGTTATTGTGTTTAAGCCCATAAAAGCTTTTCAATTTGGCAAGCAGAGAAGGGTTGGCCTCTCCTTACTGTCATCAGAACTCTTCGTCAGATGGGGTTAAAGGCAGCTCTGATGCGACCTGTGCAGATTTCATAGAACAGAGGAAGTGAGAAGGCTGGCAATCTGTTATATCACTGCACTGTCGGTGTGATTACTTCTGAATATGGGTCCTTACCGTAAAAAAATCATATTCACCATTATTACATTCTTGCTTCATAATAAGATGCCACTTGAGCACCGTGTCGCAGCCCAAATTAGTAATGTACTTTTTGTGGACAAAACGGTGTTTTTGATGCGTGTGTGGCTACCATCGGGCTGGCTTAGGACCAACGGGGAGACAGAGAATGAAAAATGGCTGTGGGCTTGGATGTGTGGTTTGAAGCTGGATAATAGCAGGTCTATTCTTAAAAAAATTAAACCCTGTGCAGCCTCCCCTCCCCCACTGTAAAAGCACATATTTTATGTTGCTCTACAATCAGCCCCTTGATGCAACCTGAAAAGCTAAAAAGACACTGTTTATCACCATGAGTACAGGTCCCACTTACTTTAGTCATTTCTTTCTGTTGTATGCAGAGAACAGGGAAATATCTCCAATATATTATCCCATAATATTAAGGTTATCTGTGTCTGATTACATTGCCATTACCATGGAAATGGAGGCTTGATTTGTTCTTGTTATTCATCATGCCTCCTTTCTTTCAGACCCGCTCGGAAAGCACCGAGTCATTCAGCTCTGCATCGCTCTGCCACGGGGACTGTGGCCCAGCATAGATCACGCGGACAGGGACAACCATTGCATGCACACCCTGACACATGGCTCCGCGGTGTAAAAAAATGATGCATTTCTTCCATTAATGACTTGGCTTTAAGGCAGAACATCAAGGCAATTGCACACAAGTCTAGAGTGAACAGCAATTTCATTGCACTAATTAATTCCTCAGCAGCTTCTCCGCATCTCTGTCAGCTTCACGTCTTCATATGAGAAAAATTATGAGCGACGGCCGGCCTGAGGTCGATGTAATTGTGCGACACCTTAAACGGACACTCGGATGACTGGTACCCTCGCAGTGTTTCTGGAGATGATGTTTACTGAAGGGCATTCTTTTCCCCATGAAGCCGGAGACTGGGAATGTTCAACTGACCCCGAGGCAGTACACAGTCTCTGAAATGGGTAGGTGAGCGTGAAGCCGTAGAAACGGGGCCCAACAAGGGGAAAACAGCGAAAAAACTCTGCAGTTCCAACCTTTCACCATTCTTACTTACGGAGCACATCGCAGTGCCTGGTGAGCACAAGAAAACGCTGAACATGGCCTTGGAACATTGAACGGAACAGAGCGTAGACAGGGCCATCGTGAGAATGTCTCAGGTTGGGCCAGCAGAGAGGAGCATGGGACTCAACAGCACAAGGCAGAATTTGCAGGAAAGTTTTCATGTTTCAACTGATGGATGACAAAGGAGCAGAGACATGACAGACACCAAACAAACCAGCGCTGATGTTTCTGGCTGTAATGGGCAATCAAACTCATGAGCAACATCTACCTGAGGTGGTGGGGTACTACGGGCTGACACAACACGGAAAACACATCCATAAGCAATGTATTTATTTGAAGAATGACAGCACGTGTACTTGATCAATACAAATAAACCCAGTCACCGTGCACGGCAGCTCAAAGAGATGGAGATTGCCTTGAAGAAGCTCACATGCATAAAGGAAAACAAACAAATGCTAATGGTTTCTGGTTGTCTAACTGGAATTTTGTCTTTGTCGTCTCCCTTTTTCTTTTACCTATCTTCTGTACTTCTATGAAATATATTTTTGCATGAAATACACTCTACTTTTTCAGACACTACTGCCAGGTTTCCAGTATTATGCGTGTGACACGGTCAACCATCTTCAGGTGCGTTAAACCGAGCACACGCATGCTGCTATATGGTATAATTGCTTGATGAGTTTTTGAGGTGAGAAAATTCTTTTTGATGTCCCATTCCCCCGAATTCGGATGTCGTCGTTCAAGCACAGACTCTCGGTATGACACACTATGATTGCAGCGGTAATATGGTCAACGTTCGCATTTCAATTCGCCATAATTACCGCTACAAAGCACAGTCTGGGAAGCAGGCGTATATTTAATATCTGACAAGTGTTCTTGCAGGATGGCGACGGAATAACCTGGCATTGAATCATCTATAAAAAGGAAACAAATCTAAGACTAATGACCCCTGGAAAACCCTGTAACGTGTCTGAAGATGAGTTAATGGGTTTATATTGAAGATGTTGAGCTGAATCGTCGACTCCTCTTGCTGTCAGCACTGGTTTCGTCCCTCTCTGTTATCTTTGTGTGTTTTTTGTAAGGCTTCACAGTTAAAATTAGATTTGAGGAAGAATTCACTGCGGACAAAAAAATTCAGTGCTGGGATGTTATTATTATTGTTATTGTTAGTAGATTTGTGTAATCAATCCGGTAGCATGATCTGATAGATGTAGGTTTACACTATAAGAAAACACGCCAATATCTGACATAACAGCACTTGCTTGCTGCGTAATTAAAGTCATTTGTGCTCATTGATGTCTGTGTATCATTGTACGTTTACGCTTTTCTTTGTTAGCATGTGACCACATGCACTCACCTGTAGTCCTGCGTCCAGAAGGTACTACATCTCTAGGACTGCCAAACGTAGGTGATCGGTGGTCAGTCTGTACTTTTCGACTTTCTTGCATGACACGGTCATCAAACTGGGCGATTAGTGCCCTGTCCTCACAAGACCAAGTTGTCTTAAATCCTTTCGGGTTGGAAGTCGCAGGAAGGAAGCAATCTGAAGTGACATCGCTCGCCGTCCACACTTTTTAAAAGTCAGTAGCTGCTGGGATGACAGACAGAACCCGGTGGGAGGGCAGGGGTGAATGCGTCCATCTTTATTCCAGTGGAGGAGGTAATTGGTACTGATTACATGCAAAACATTACATCCACAGCGGGTGGCCTTTGACAGTGACCACGACGACAATTCAATTTGTTCCAGAACGTCAACACAGGGTGATTCCCTCCCCCCCCCAAACCCCCCCCCCCCCCCAACACCCACAACCTTAAAATGCACGCGTGATTTTTAGTCCGTGCCTAATTATGCTGCCTATCTCCACCACAGCAGGAAGATGGGGCGCTCAGTGCAGTCAGGATTCAGTAACCTGAGACGCGAGTGGGTGGAACACGCAGGGCGCTTTCTATGTCTGGACTACGTCAGACGTGCTTGGAGAAGAGGTCCTTGCTCCTTAATGACCGCCGCACGCTGACCCATGGTAAATTTCACTTTAATCAAGTAGTCTCTACATCAGTTATTTATTATTACTGTAGCCGTAGAAATTTATTCAGAAAATCATTGAGAGTCTGGTAGGACATTGCATTGCTTAAAAAGTAAAAGACGTAAAATCAAGTTGCTTAAAACATTAAATTGCATATGGGGTCTGATCACACAGTTACTCTGACACACTGCTTAGTGACAGCCAATCACAATTAGTCAGCCTGGCCACACCCTAAAGCAGATGAAGTAGTCTCCTGAATTAGTAATACTACTGCAAGCCTGAGCCCACTTAGGCTGCTATGGAACCGTTGTCTGCTCTGAAGGGGGAGCACCGTGAACGGCATACACGAAGGGGCTTGAGGGAAAGCAGGGGCAGAGGTGAAGTGTCTTTTTCTTTAATTTACTCTCGCCTCCCGTATTGCATGACTACCAGCGTGCTGTCAGACCTCCACTGGATAGTGATGCCACAGGGCTGACTGATTTGGAGTGTGGCAGATTCTCTTCATGCAGGGAAAGTCTGTGTGAGGACTGTGGCACCATCGACGGGTATAGACAGAAAGAGATAGATAGGTCCTTCATTAATCCCCGAAGGGAAAATCAAAATATGCAGGCAACCAAGGTCCCAGCAATTAAACAACTACCATAATATTGTTGTAACTTTCCACTCAGGTCCCAATGGACTAGACCAACTCAGTTTATTAAGCCATTGAGAAAACATGGGCAGGTTTAATCTGGCCACCAGTGAGCAGCCAATGGCTCTAATTGGAATATTTCTGCGATCATAACATTGATGGAGGTTGATGATCTGGAGGAACTGAGTAAGAGAACAGGCCCAGGCACCTGGCGATTGATAAGAATTAAGCTCTTTTCCACTGACTGCATGCACTTGATCACTTTTACAAGTCAGACAAACTCATGTCAATCTGGTACGCAGCTGCACTGGAATCCCCTCAGAAATAACCAGAAGGCTACTTTAAATATCACTAGTATAGAGATATTTATACAGAAATAATATGTATGTAATCCACTTGTGTGTTTCTATATACATATGAACAAATATAGAGAGAAAAACAACCTGTTGTATTCCAGTAAAAGGTTTCAGATATAGAAGAGAAAGGTCATTTCCACATGTAGGCTTTAAGACAATGTCAAATAAAGGACACGAGAGAGGGAAGCCCCATTTTATTAAACCAAGTATCTGAGACTGACTGACGGAGAATAAAGCAGAAGTGTGAGAATGAAAGCATAATTATGCATATGTCTAGGGACCACCTACTGTTATCCATGTCAGCTAAGTATGTCGAGGTATAAAATATCACAATTGTCCTCTCGAACTTATCGAAAAGCATGAGGCCTTAATTGGGAGCTTTCTCCAATTTCCCCATTTAGATACCCAACACCAGGTCATTTTAAGCCTGGAACATATTCCATGTAGCCTAGGGCACACCAACACACACACACACACAGCGTATCTTCATAGGGACACCAGCTCACATAAGCACGTGTTTAGGTGGAGTGTGAGAGGAACCAACGTGCTTGGAAAAACCCACACCTGCACATGGAGAAGACTGAAGGTCCAAGCAGGGAGAGGCAGGCCTCAAATCGAACCCACAACTGTGATACGATCATTACATAGCATCACCATTATGAACGCTCATAAGGCTCTGGACAGACAGATGGAGGAAAGAAAAACAGACCTTAATGCAGACTGTATAAGAAGACGTCTCTCATCTTGACTTAATAAAAAGTGGGTGTCAGCATTGTAGCATGTGGCAAACCAGTAATGTAGCGTGCATGTAATGGGCAGCTGGAAGACGTCCAGCCTGGCCCGGTCAGTTCCATTTAGCAGTGTGTTTCCAGATGGAGAGCTGACGGGCCTGGCATTGAAACAGTGATCTCGGAACGCTTTGCCCAAGCAACAGTGACAGAATTAATCTACTTCCACCGCATTTAAAGAACAGCTGATGCCTTTAACTACAGTGACTTTCACCGTCTGTGCCACAGTAAAGAAACGACTCAAGCACATTGAATAGACCGCCATTCAGGCTACGCAGTACGACAGTTGGTATGTTAACAAATTAAGTGGAAGCTTTCATCCATCTTCCAAACTTCCTTTCACTACAAGGCCTTGGAGACAGTTGGAGCCGATCCCAGGCAGAGCAGGGCACAGGGATGCAGTACACCCTGGACTGGTTTGCCAGTCCATCGTAGGGCACACATGCAGACATGCGCACACACACACACACACACACACACACACACACACACACACACACACAACGGTCAATTTAGAGATACCAATTCACCTAAATGCATGTTCTTGGACTACTGCAGCCAGGGCACTCCGTCAACAAGAGGACAGAATGGGAGGTGACTCGAACCAGCAACCCTGCAGGTATGAGATGACAGTGCATTCTCAGCTGAAACATGGACCTCTAAACCCTGTAATGTTTCACACCTCAAAGCTCATGCCACCTCATGCCTTATCGGTGGAACCCAAACAGCATTCAAATCCAGGTCCTGTTTTTTGCTAAAAAGTCACATTTTCCCTCTCAGGGCCATCCATTGTGCCAATATCGAGCTGGTAGTGGTACCCTTTAAGATGTGTTTTTTTTAGAAATCCCTCCCAGTTTGATGTCACTATAGGAATGGGATTCAATCAGCCTGACTGTGGGTCTTCTTCATTTGTCTCATGGGGGTAGACAGCAACGAGGGCGGAAGTTAAATGCCTGTCCATTTGCTGTGCATGAAAAACACTCATTTTACCAGCCCGTGCATCCACAGTGATGCGGTATCGCTTCCCTCCGACAGATTTCAGTGTAATTCGCCTCTTTTACTGATATCAGCTCAAGAAGGAGAAAAATAAGACGCTAAAATCAAGGAATGGATGAATCACATTGTATGATAATCACTTAATAAGATGATATTCATTATACAGCCACAATATGGCTGCATCGGTGTGACAAATCATCTTTAATAAGATTACACGTTCATGCAATAATGCAGTATACGTTCGATAAAAAAAACAATGTAAAGACAGCAGACTGTTTTATGCATCTGCTGTCCAACAGGGGGGCAGTGTCCTCTATAGGCAAACTGAAATAAAGCAGGGGAACCGTTTAACTCTCACACCGACGTACTAATACACCAGTATGAAAAACTGACGAAGGATATCATTTGTAATTCAGTTAACAGTGGCATAGATTTACTGCTCACACTTAACTGAACGATGTGCTTTATTATTAATGATATTATTATTCCATGCTATGGTACTCTAGTGTATCATAGTCCATATTATTCACCACAAATACTTTCTTTGCAATAATTTCGCACAGCCAAGGGGACCAAAGAAGACTGTCTTTTACAGCCTAGTCGGTGACATACATAATTTATAGGCATATTCACGGAGGGAACACAGAAGCCTGATTTTCACTTGCAGTATTTATTGCTGCCCTGGCAGAGCGAGGCTTGGGGCTGGAGTTGGCTGGAGACAGGAGCACAGGCGGAGTTGAGAGCCCGCCTCTGTCCATGGTGCTGAAACGAGTCGCCCGCTGACAGAGGGGCTCTGTTCGCACAAACCGCCTCACTGTTTCCAACTAGACTTGGACTTGGATCGGAGGGGCTTTGGCACCGACGCCGTACTGCCGAGACCCCCTCTGCGCGTCTCTCGACGGCGGATTCCTGCAGGCACGGCTTTAACTTTGCTCGGATGCGCCGTGGGGGATGCTCCGGATCTCCGCCGGTCGGCTCTTGCTTCGCCTAGCCATGGCAATACTGGGAAACGTGCGCCTGCATCTCCCAGCCGGAGGTTTGCATCAGCACCGACTGGTTTCTCTGGTGCACTTCAGCGATCTGGAGATCGACTGAGAGACGGAGACAGCGGCGCTTTGCACTGGATGTCTGAAGTAGTAAGGAGCCGGGGAATACAACTGGACTGAATAGGCTGAGATCTCCACCTTTATCCTGCTCACCACAGCTGCTCAGGCTCTTATTATGGGGGGGCAATCATGAATCCGAATGGGGGCTTTGATAAGACCACGTTACTAGCGGCGTTGGCTGAGCATCGGGAAGGACAGCGGCTGTGATGCTCAAGTCCACTTAGGATCCAGGATTACTTTTGCCCTTCTGGAATTCTGCGAGCTGCCTTGGCCAGGAGCTTCATGTGGAAGTTGCGCTATGAGCCTGGCCGATGCTCCTGCCTCATTCTGACTCACTAAGTGGACCAGGCACTTCTGCGCGGTGAGTTCCTAATGACCATCATCAGTCATCACGCACTATCATGCACTGCCTTATAATATAGAAGCACGCATCTTATTCATATCCCCCGACGATGCATTCGGCTGTTTACCCCGCGCGCCTTAATTATCTTAATTATAGTAAGACTAATAATGTGAGGCACGCGCTCGCACGGCTTCATACAGCAGTTGGGGGTTCATTAGAGAATAAAGGAATGGATCTGCTGTAGACAGGCCGTCCAGCTGCTGGGATCTCATGCCTCACTCCTGGTTCCCTTGAAAGGGGTCAGCCATTTGGAATAAAGCCCAGTCATTAATGACCCGGGGCTGGCGGATTAACGAACTTAGACACTGATGGTCATAATCATGGAGCCACTGGCGACTGGTACGAATTATGGATCGCAGCACCTGACTAGTTAACTACCTGTTGGGCTCGTACTCATTAATCGGAGTGTTCTGCAGAACGTGTAAATGGAGGGGATTTAATATGCATCTCGGCCCCTTAGCCTGAAGCTGCCTCGGGAAGTATGAAGGAACACAACGCAATTTATTTCGCAATCACTTTAACACAATGCAGCAATGAAATGACTACCACCTAAAATCGTTACCCTGTCAAATTAGCAATTTCTCCCACGCATGCTTGATATGCTCACATAGTCAAAGCAAGCCGAAATAATTTGTGATGAAAGGCTTTCCCCCGACGCCACCTTTCCTGAATAAAGATAATGACACAGTGGTCCAGTCTCACATCTCTTTAACCCACCTATTTATTCTGACTACACTGCTGTCTGAACCAGGAGAGGACGTTTCCTAACCAGTAAGCAACAGAATTTATTTTACAGTGGGGTTCTGACTTTTTTTTTTTTTGCTCTTATAATTTATAAAATATTAATTTACCAGTACTCACCCAAGAGCATTTCGTGCATTTCATGCATACGTGCATACATGTATACGTGTATAGAAAGCAGCCAAACTATGCAAAAATCTTACTGCATGCAAACATGTTGTGAAATAAGCCAGAAGGTAACCTTTAACCTTTTCACCAAGGGGACCTTTATAAAAACTTTAGCAGTCACTACTCATAATGAATGTAAGAATTTTATTTCTCGACGCCCCTACATCATTACGCCTGGTCAAAGCTAAGATCAGCATATACTCATCCGACATGTCAGCACGTGGTTAATTTAGCTGATGTAAGGAAATACTAGACAAGTCCGTCTTTTTTGAACTGTGTGAATGATTTAAAATGACATTAGCCACTTTTCCGTTGACAGCATTTATTGTCATGTGAGTTATTCAATAGTATGCCTTTTAGCATCAAAGTGATACTATTTTATGCCTATTTTAAAACATGTATGGAGATATAACTTTGTACTCTGTAGGTGACATCTTTTACACGCGTGAACTGCCTGACGTTCATTGCCATCAATGTCTGGCATCTGACACCCAGCCCCCGTTCCGAATGCGCAGGAATTACCGCGGCCAATGATGGGTGGTCTCGCCTCTGCCACCTGTGTCCTCCTTGTCGCCTTGACCGTGGTCGTGTGGCCAGCCTCCGTCAGTCCAGAGGATTACCCCGCCGATGAAGCCGAGAGGACCACGAACAATGACATCATTTTCGACGATTACCGGGGGAAGGGCTGCGTGGACGACAGCGGCTTTGTGTACAAGCTGGGAGAGCGCTTCTTCCCGGGACACTCGAACTGCCCATGCGTGTGCACCGAGGACGGGCCGGTCTGCGACCAGCCAGAGTGCCCTAAGATCCACCCCAAGTGCACCAAAGTGGAACATAACGGCTGCTGTCCGGAGTGCAAGGAAGTCAAAAACTTTTGTGAATACCGAGGAAAGACTTATAAAGTCTTAGAGGAATTTAAGGTAGGAACTGTGTTTATGGATGCGTGATAATACCTTCCTGTACAAAATCTACGCTCAGATCATAGCTGTTTTTAGCCACCATAATACAGTTACCCAATCTGTATAGTCCAGGTCATTAAGGAATGAAAGTGTTAATGGGACAGTTCTTAACACTATTAGTAATTATGGAGTTAAACATGATAAGCAAAGTGATGCATTGCCTATTTTTCACAATTTGCTTTCGTCTAAGCGATTGGATTTATTATGAATTGGCTATAATGTTCTGGCTGACACCCTGCTTTGTGAAATGATTTAGAGGAAAAGCTGAAGAACACGTGGGAAAGGCAAATATGATTTTGTCATTTGGTGATGACTACAACAACAACAATAATTTAAAACTTTAGCGGGCTACACCACGTACCCGAAAAGAAAGACCATACAGGGCAGACTGGCGAATTGCCCCCCCAACTAAAGATGCAGTCTGTGTGAACCAGTATGATATTGAGTCATGTGAGGTTGTTTGGCCTTCACGGTGTGTCATGACTGAAGATCAGACATTCAACTCTCGAGCGTGATTGCAGACTTTCTTATGATAGTCGGAGGAAGATGGTTCTCGGGAAATGAAGGGAAGGAAGAGCTAAACACTGCTTGGGTCTTGTTTGCATGGAATTTACCTGTCTCATCTTTAGTCAGCTGGCCGTTGGCGCGTCTGGAGAATGGAGCAGGGAGCAAATAAGCAGAAAATCCTAAAGATGTTAATATGTTTTAAACTTTCTTAATTCTGAAGTGCTTCCTTTTAAAATTTATACTTCATTCTGTTCATCCATTTTGAGCACGCTTTTGCAGTCAAGATTGCTTTTCCATAAACTCAACGATAAAAAATGATAGGAAGCACACACTATGACTAATAAACACACCCAGCATGAGTCTGTGCTGTGGGAAGGATGGTGGACCCGTGTCTTTTTCAGGGAACGCACGTCACTGAGGGATCGCTCATGTGAGCAGTACAGCATCAGCATGTGACTACCGGTGGTATGATAAACAGAGGGACCTGCGGTATTTTTCAAGCAACTTAATTCATCAAGACCTCTTTGAGAAATTTCTTTTGTTAGCTCTGAGACCACAGCTAACATTTGAAGTATTCAGATGAAAAATGAACTGGTCTTCAGATAGTAGTTTTGAGTTCAAACTCACTCAGTCTTTGTTCATTAAAACAATAAGTATTATACTAATTTTTGTTTGTAACTCCTAAGCTGTTAATACCTCTTATGGATAACACCCTGGTTCCGTAAGATTCTTACAGTCCTGTGCCAATATTTTTGCCAAAATGGAGTAGACGGCTGAGAGTGGTCCTTGAGGACATGATACCTATAGCTGTGAAACGGGTCCTGTTCTAGAAAATGGGGGCCCAGTTCAGTTATGAGAATGATGTCATTAAGGAGAGGTTTCATCTCCTAAAGAACAGACATTCATTAATGAGTGCTTCAGAACGGTCTGACTTGCAGGTTTAGACATTGATTTTAATGGCATTACAGAAATGAAATTATTGACACAATAGCCTCTGGTGGAATGTCTGAATTTGAGTCATGGTCTAATTACAGACCCTGTATTTTGGGAATGTTCAATTATCGTTGAGTCTAAATGAATTTAATTTGGGGGATCGCATGGCAGAAGGTGCTTGGGCCAGTAAGAATCTAGATGCATTATGGGATGGAGCCTGTAATGTATCGTTTCAGGGTTGAAGCCTGAACAGCAGCTTGTCACAATATGTGGGAAAACTAATGATCTCCTTTGGTTATAACACAGGATGTCCCTGTTATAGAAGGCCGGCCATGTGTGGAACAGATTCGTCTTGTTGACACCCGCTTAATTTAAGAAGACCTTAAACTGGTGCTTTTAAAAATATGGCCAACTGTAGGTTACATCCCCTTAGTGTACTGGAAGAAAGGGATCAAACTCCACGAAAATGTCTGACGCCTCCATTCAGATTTTATCGCAGAGGGGCGCTCAAAGCTATGATCAGGCAGCTCTTATCGCTGTTAACCTTACATCCTGCTAATCGATTTCAGTGGCATTCTGCATAAAAAGAATATTTCATTCACCTGATGAGACACACGATTGCATTTTACCTCAGAGCTGATATTTGTTTTGACTGTAGTTCAAAGCTGAATCATACTGATTTTTCAGCGGTGATGGAAAAACCAAACATGGTCTTGATTCATGATCTGCTCATTATTATTTTTAATGCAACTGTGATATTTGTTATATTTAATTCTGCAACTGATGCTACTGCCAAACAAAAACAAATCAAGCAGGAGATAAGCCAAGAGGGGACTGTACCTGATTTCACACATGGAAATTTATGAGTGCGTGTGTGTGTGTGTGTGTGTGTGTGTGTGTGTGTGTGTGTGTGTGTGTGTGTGTTTCCACAAGGGGAAAGTCAATTTTTTAAAAAATCTGTGAATGCAATAAAAAACCAAACAAGCCAAAAGTTGTATTTTGTTGGGTTACTTATGGTTAAGGTTAGAGTTAGAGTTAGAGTTTGGCTTAGGGTTAGGGTTGTCCTGGTTAGGGTTAGGGTTAGGCCTAGACCTATAGAAATGAATGGAAAATCCCAACAAGGTTAGAAATACAAATGTGTGTGTGTGTGTGTGTGTGTGTGTGTGTGTGTGTGTGTGTGGAAGTTCTGCTGAATTAGGTGCACCTTAAGTTCCTAACCATGTCATGTTTTGGTTGAACGTGGTTAAATCCATAAAAATAGAGTAAGGCTAAACTATTTAATAATCAGATGTGTTTCATATCTGAAAAAGTACCTGACTTTTCAAAAGTGGGGAAACAAACTAGGTGATATGTAGCCTTCACATGCAGATGTGTGTGTGTTACGAATTATTACTTTTCAAGCCCAGATCCTGAAAAATGCTACTGGACCCGGGACTGTCACCGAGGCTTCAGGGTCATCTTTTCATGATGTACACCTGTACTAATTTTATTTATTTAATTTCCCAAATTCATACAAAGACAGGAAGTTGTTGGTTTAAACGCTGAAAGGGCCCTGGGCAGACAGAAGAGGGCTGAACTCTTTGTCATGAAAAGAGATTCTTCAGAATGATACACTTGCTTTCAGGAAGTGCGTGGGACCAAAAGGCGTTCAGACAGGGTCACGGTTGTGAATAAGCATTTAAAGTCTCATGCTGATTGCTCACAAACATTTCTTTATTCAGTAGATGATTTCATCTAACGAACCATGCAAGTAAGCAAAGCTCAGGATCATACAGCATTCAAAATTTTTGGAGTGGGTGAGGTTAGCCCTTAATCAAGGTGTGGTTAGCGACCTTAATCAAGGGCCCACCAGTAACATGACTATTCTGCTGACCATGGGACTAAAACCAGTGACTTCCTGGACACAGGTCTCTGAGCCACCTGCTGAGCCACACACCACCCTAAGTGCTCTGTTTGAAGGAATATGCCCTATCTTCTCTCTGCTTGGTTTGGGTGTGTGGATGAAGACACCACTTCCTGGGTCACTTACTATCTAGATGGGTGGGGTGGGAATTTGCTGTCGCAAGCAATCTAAATGAAGGCTATAAATAGTAATCACAGCCCAGTTGATATTAATGGATTCCCGATTTAGGGAAAACAACAAAAGACATCAGATGGTGTCAGAAAATATAGAATGTTTCCGAATGAAAAGTCCGCAAAGTGCATGTACTGCGTGTCAAAAAATTTAACAGTATAGCTTTCCGCAGTGAATGAGTAAAGTAGGGAATCTACTTTACTAATCCATCCGTCTGTCCGTCCATGCGTCCATCCATTCTCCAACTGCGCATCCCGGATAGGGTAACAAAGAAACAAATATATTAGCAATATATTACCAAATTACCAAAAAGATAATGCTGTTCAATTTCAGTGCATAAAAATTGTGGTAGGCGACAGAGGACGATGGAATTGAATTATCATTATTTAAAAGTGTTAAATTTTTAAAATAGCCATGAGTATTAATTAGCCTAATTCTAATATTGGCAATATGTTTTGGTGGCACGATAGGTTAGTGGGTAGCTGTTGCCTGACAGTTGGAGGTTGTCCCACCTCTGCTCTGTGGGTGTGGAATTTGGGTGTTCTTCCAGTGTTTAATTGGTTGCCACAGGCTTCTTCTTGGTAGCTGAGATCTATACATGTATGTATATACATTCACAAAGAAATGCAGGAGGAAAGGAGAGTTCCTGGAACATACCTGCAGAACATCACACACACACACACACACACACACACACACACACACACACACACACACACAATCGAGATGTAATTCACACTCCCAGGGTGTGTACATGCTATGTGCGAATAAGTTAAATTAGTAATCCGTACTGTAGAAAAGTCTTGAGCCCTCCCCTTATTTTTTCATACGCTTCCAAAGAGCCAGACTTGTGTTTTTTAATGTAGTCTTGAGGAACGGTTCTCCAGGCTTCCTGAAGGACTTTCAAAGTGTTTGGCTCTCATTTTCAGTCCAGTCTCTGTACCTGACCAGTTTCAGAGGAACGTTTTCTGTCTGTTAAGCCACACAGTGACCTACGCATGAATCATTCAAGCGTAACACAGCCATCTAACTTAAGGCGTGAACCAGTGAAGAAACAGGTGCAGATGATTACAGATGATCAGATGATGTTGTAATAAATCACTGCACCTATTGTCCCGTTTCCCTAGCAAAATATACAGAAATGAGGGCTGGCTCAGGACTTTTACACAGTACTGTACTTCATCCATGGGCTCCTACTGTAGGCTGATGTTTAGTTGTCATTGTATTGATTTCATGGTCACCATGAGCACAAGTGTGTTTTTCCCCAAAAAGAATCGTTGATTTCACATCATAGAGGCTAATGAAAATTCTGAACATTCTCTAAGTGGAGGAATCTCACTTTGTGAGGTTCAATGCCGGAAGTGTCGATGAAAGCAAAGAAATCAGGAAGTTGCCATTGCCATGTTTGTAATGGGCTGGCTTAGCAGACTGGATGTTTGGTTTGAGCTGTTGCCATGCAATGATGCAATGGCTCCAGAGGCTTAGAAGATCTACAATTGTACTAACGTGGATGCGACTGATCACGAATGTGGAAAATTTAGGTGTGGAAATTCAGGCCTGTCCTATTAGTGATTTGTCTGAGAGAATATTTCCGTGGATGAAGTAGGAAGTATCCATCCATTAATCCATTCATTGTCTATAACTGTTTATCCCAATCAGGGTCATGGTGGGGACTGGAGCCTATTCCAGGCAGCACAGGGCAGTAGGGGAACTCACCACTGATAAATTACTATGAGGAAAAATCAAATAAAAGAATTCCTCTTTCAAGTAATCAGGTGCTGGTAGCCTAAACTAATTACGGACGTCAAAAATAACAAAAGAATGGGAACAGCTCCTACTTACGGCTTAGTGGGAGAGTCCTGTCCCCATTTCCATTGTTAGTTTCAATTCCACCACAGATACTCAGAGAGAGACTCACAGCTCACCTCCAACAGAACCACAGAGACCACACAGAGACTCACAGCTCACCTCCAACAGAAACACAGAGACCACACAGACTCACACCTCACCTCAAACAGAACCACAGAGACCACACAGACTCACACCTCACCTCTAAGAGAACCATAGAGACTCAGACTGACACTCACAGCTCACCTCTAACAGAACCACAGAGACCCACACAGAAACTCACACCTCACCTCCAACAGAACCACAGAGACTCACACAGAAACTCACAGCTCGCCTCCAAAAGAACCACGGAGACCACACAGAGACTCACACCTCACCTCCAACAGAACCACAGAGACCACACAGACTCACACCTCACCTCTAAGAGAACCATAGAGACTCAGACTGACACTCACAGCTCACCTCTAACAGAACCACAGAGACCCACACAGAAACTCACACCTCACCTCCAACAGAACCACAGAGACTCACACAGAAACTCACAGCTCGCCTCCAAAAGAACCACGGAGACCACACAGAGACTCACACCTCACCTCCAACAGAACCACAGAGACTCACCTCAACTCCCACAGAACCACAGATACCACACACAGACTCACAGCTCACCTCTAACAGAACCACAGAGACTCACACAGACACACAGCTCTACCAAAACTTGATTTCTCCATACAGGGAATACAAGTTGACAGAATATTATACTGTATCTTTTAGGAATTTATAGATTTCAAACTTTACTTTTTGTAACTCCCATCTTTATGTTACTGCCGTTTATGCGAAAGATAGAATTGTACTTCAGTTTTGTACGCAGCTCAGATCTACGCTTTGCTGCTTTAAATATTCATGAAGGAAATTAAACTAATTCAGTTGAAAATTTCCGTGGGTATTAGAGCTGTTGTATGAACCATGAAGGGCTGTAACCTATGATGATGTTTTAAGTTTGATTTGTCGTGTGCGTCTTCGTACATTCTCCGTAGACTATGGTGGAAGAAAACATTCCAGGAAGGAGTTATTTTTAAAGCAAAATGATTGTTTAAAAATGCATGTTTTCTGTGGAAGGCTGATTTCACAAACCAACTAGCAGTCTAGTGCATTTTTTTTTTTTTTTTTGCGCAGTCAAACATGTAAATCGCTGCCTTCAGTGCTGACGTGGCCAAGCTGAAGCAGCAATTAAAAAGCTTCTGAAACCAGATGCAACTTTGTCTGTTTTCACCAGAGGAGAGCTTTAATTGGGTAAATATTATCAAACAAGTATGGCAAAGTTCAGCCTTGAGGAGTGTTTACTGTATTCATGTTTCATTGTCATTTCAGGCTTACAGTGTCCTCTACTTCCACTTCTCCCTTGTCTTTTTTAAGGCCTGAAATTTCATTAACTATAAATACAGTGCTTGGCCAAAAAAAAAGTCACCGTTTCAATTTAAATCGGCAAATACAGCACTTAAGAGCCAACGGTCTGCTTTAGGATCAGCAAAGTTATGCAGCAATAAAATGAAATCAGCTGA
>JAACJT020000030.1:13719873-13747484 GCA_009936485.2 Gymnarchus niloticus | reverse complement strand
CACCATTTTTTTTGGGGGGGGGGGGGGGAAACCCCCCCATATACCCCCCCCCCCCCCCCCCCCCCATCCAAACCAGTGTTACCCCTGGTCTATTGATATGACGATGATGCAGGAATAGCCAGCCTTATGTTATCTTCCTTTGACGGTTAATCGTGTGATTGGCCAGTCTAGAAGGGGCTTGCTCTTTGCAGACTCCTAAGGTATGACCAACTCCTATGAGTGTAGACCTCTAAAGTGGAGTGTAGCTAAGCTAGCCTTCTACTTGTGTTTTGAGTTCCCTTTGGTCATGATCAACTTTGGTCATTATACATGAGTCACTTTGTAGTGCTACGGTCCTCTGGATGCTACTAGGGCCTCTAGTGTTTTAACCAAGTCCCATTTGAACATTGGGTATCGCGGTGTTACTGCCTCACTAGTCCCCTGACTAGTACATAAAGCAGCACCCTCTAGCTGGATGTGTGGTTGGTTCTCTGGATTTGGTGGCACCATTTCTCGCTACCCTTTAAGCACCGTCCCCTGGTCTTCACCACCATCCAAGGTGTTTGGGTGAAGGCTGCCAGGTCCCATCTCCATGTTCCGTCCACCTCTTGAGATGGAGCATTAGCTCTCCGACCGTGGGGGACGTGGGATGGTCAAACCGCATGCCATTTGATGCGTATTCAGGGCTGTTATTAGTGTTGCTTCTGTAAAAATCCCTGCTGGTGGAAGAAGGAAGATAAAGTAAAAAAGAGGGGAAAAAAATCACCACATTTTGTCTGGAACACCCAATAATGCCTGACTTTGATATACTGGATGTAGAGTGTTATTGGCCTTGTGTCCCCCAAAGGCTTAAAGGCTCTTCCTCCTTTCATGTTCCTTGTCATGTTGTTAGTTTGTGTAAGCGCTTTTCATAAACTCCTCCCTGTTTTGTGGGTCGATTTGGCCTTCACTGTAGCTCTACACATGGATGTGAATTCTGGCTCGGCTTAGTGGGAAGCCGTCTGCCGTGACTGGTTTAATATTTGCCTGATGTTAGGACCTCTTTTTAAATTACAGGACGCTGGGAAGGATATTGCACTACGGTTTACTTCCTGTCTTGTAATTTCAATGCATAAAATGATAGGCAGCTGTGAGGAAGTGACTCCATTGTCCTGAATGGTTGACGGTTAAATCATGTCAAGATGAGCAGCACACCACTTAAAATATTTACATGACATTATGGTATAGATTCTGTAACGTCTCCCCTGTTTTTCATGCAACCGCCAACCCAAAGTGGTATCTGTATGTCACTAGTAGTGATGATGTCTGAATTTTGCTTCAATTTTGACATTACGGATTGCCACAATTATTGCTACACATGTTTGTTACCAACTGTTAACTACAGTGCTAAAGTTGTAGGGTAAGAACCTTCACGGAAGGTACTGGAGCACTCGGTCAATGCTTTAAAACTCTTAAGGGGACCACCTGTAGTACAGTGGAAAGAAGGGAGATGGAATCCCTTTTAATGTTCTTTAATGTACTGTGGCCTGAATTTGGGGAGGTTTTTAATGCTTGCTGTGTTCTAGCTACGCCTTGGCAGACGAAGCATACCGATCCTTGAGGGACCAGGATAAAGATCAGTGCATCCTCATCACTGGGGAGAGTGGCGCAGGCAAAACCGGTACGTACTTCAGCCGCCTTCCTCCACGTTCGACTAGTGTTGGCGAAACCGCTGTGTATACCCTGCAGCGGCCTGGATAGCCCACCACACTGGGTAAACGTCCTCAGGTTCCCCGCAGAAAACGTGATGCCCACGTTGTGGTGACTTACACTTCTGGTTTCTTGCATGTCGCTAAATGGAACGTCTGTCCCGGTAGAACCGGTTTTTGATGCACCCCGAGGAAATATCCGTGTTCTTTTCAATAAATAAAGCGTGTCCCTACCTGCATGCTGATATGCCCTCACAGTCAGTGTGCTCAAGTCTGCATGTGATGCCTGATTTCAATGTCACCCATCTGATCTTTATCACTAGCTACTCAGTGCCCTGGTTAAGAATCGCCTTTCTTACACACACACACGCTGCATGCAAAGAATTTTTAACGATGTTGTGATATTCTCCACAAGTAATAGCTGAGGCAAGAGGGGTGGGATGTGATTGGCCAAGCCTGCACTTTTGTCCTTTCTAAAGCTTACCATGTTTATCTTGCGTCTCTAAACATGACTCTGACCCTCTCTCGCAGTCTCCCCTCCAATACAAGGAACCCACAGGAGTTAGATTTTGTTGGACCTATGATATGATTTTATTTATTTATTTATTTATTTATTTTTGAATATTGAATCTTGGTGATTTTCGGAAAAATGATCAGTAGTGATCGTCTTCCTTTTGAAGAGCGTGTTTCAACATTACAGCTGCATTTAGACTTGGACAAGATCAGAGGCCAAAGTTTTTGCATGGATTAATACCCATCTCCACGCACTCACGCAGGAGCACGGCGCACTTTGTACATAACGTCAGGAAGCCATCGCGTTAATGCTGGCTATGTAAAAGGTCACCCAAGGTCGTTTTAGGGGACACGCTGAGACGCGTGGTGTTTGGGGAAATATCCTGCAAAGGCATGGCCTCACGGGTTCTCACGGGTGCTGAGGAGCGGTTCTTCAGTGTGTCGTAACCCTGATTAGCTTTAGTAAAACAGATTTTATTTCTTTAGCATATACTTTTGTCCAAAGCAACGTACAGTGAGGTAGGTTTGAGATTACGGGCCTTGCTCAAGGCCCCGATTTCAATATCAGAACTCATCTGTGGAATTTAAACTGGCCACCTTCCGATCACGGGCATCGATTCCTGACCCAAAGAGCCACACGATGGTATGCAATAGCAATCAAGCATCGTGCTGTCAGATTACCGGACGTGCAAACTGTCTGCTCGGCAACCGGTTCAAAAGTCTAGGTTTCTCCAAGTGACGATTGAACGTAGAATGACTGGGAGATGAGTATCATCTTGAGTTCCGTAGTGTAGTCACATGACATCAGGCTGGATGGGCTTTGATGGCGGTGCCTACAGTCCATTCTTGGTATTGCGTTTTGGCGCCTTAACTGAGCGCTTGCACGCTGATATTGCCTGGAGAAAATCTATTTAGTGCTGTCCAGTGACCGTGCAGCAGACTGATCAGTACACAGCCCTGATGTCGTTTTATGGAGCCATTACCCTAATCTGTATCCCAGAGAGCATGCATGTGATTATTGGAACAATTCTAATGGCTCTCATCTGGAACAGCTTAGATAAAATACTGTTCTTTCTAAACTGCTGCTTCATAAATATTGTAAAAGCTTAAGAGTACCTACTTGGGACCTTTTTGTCTTTGCCGTTGTCGCTTCTATGATATCTGAGTGCGCCTGTGTTTATCAAGTACTTGTCATGTCAGCTGGTCATGGGTTCTAAACTCCTAATGAGGGAAATGCAGCATTAATGTTTTCTGTTGTATTGGAGCCGAATGACACTTGTTTGAAATCCTGCGCTTTATAGCCGTAAATGTTTGAAATGACACTGGTGTCCAGAGACAAAAATCATGTGCTTACCAACATCCTGTTGAAGATCTCTCATCGATGGAATTCGGTATTGATTGGTGGTTCCCTTCCAAGAAAAAATTGTGATGGGATAAAATGAGGCTTCAAAACCCGGGGTGGGTGGGAGTATCCTGAACGACCAATCCGATGCTGGCTACACTGTAACCAAATAGGAGGGGGTAGAGTCAGACTCACCTGGTAATTGGGGATTCTCCCACCCATCTTATTGCACTCCCCATCCCCCCCCCCCACCCCCCCCGCTGTGTCTGTGAATGGCAGGGATCAAACCCGTGTTTTTGGGTCATAACACCCTGGTCCTCATTTCTCTCCCTGTACGTTTCAGAGGCCAGCAAGCTGGTTATGTCCTACGTAGCAGCTGTTTGTGGTAAAGGCCAGGAGGTGAATAAGGTGAAGGAGCAACTTCTACAGTCGAACCCAGTGCTGGAGGGTGAGTTCTCTGCCATGTCTCCATCCAAAATGCTCTGGCCACACCCCTCACTGCCTTGCCTTGCCATTGGAAGATGCTCCTTTCAGTCGCCTTCCATTGGTCCATTTCCCTTGCCAAACAGTCCCGATGCCAAGCTGGGCATGAGTGCAGTGGTCAGTTAAAGGTTATTCTTTGGGAGCTGGGGGTTACGGTAAATTTTTACTCGTTTCCCTTTTTTTTTTAAATTCCTAGCCCTTCCATGGCTTCTGAAAACCAGGGTTAAAAAAACTTGTTTAAAATTAGATGGGCTTAGAAAGACTATCTGCTAGTTGAAATTCCTTAACGAGTGGCCTTGCAGTGTCTAAGAATATCTGTGGACGTGTTCCTCCGGTAATGTGCTTCTTTTCAAAGGCAGGCTTTTTGCTCTGTTATTATCCACATTAAAACTGGAGAAAATGCCCGTGTGGTTTTAACAGTTCAGCTCTCTCACTGCCTTTCAGCTTTCGGAAATGCCAAAACTGTGAGGAACGATAACTCCTCTCGATTTGTGAGTATGCTCCTTTCATGACTGCTTTAATAAGTTGTCATCCGATCTTGAGTGTGAACGTTCCCCCTCCCTTCCCAAAAGGCCCACCCCCCAAAAACACCCATTCAGCCCCCCATAAGTTTGAGTCTGGGTCTGCCTGCCTGTCTGTCTGTGTATGTGATTTGCTTGCTGGGTACCATGGATGAGATTCAGACTTCAAAGGAGGATTAGCCGTCCTCGCCAATTAACAGGAGAGAATTGTTTTGCCGCGATTGGTGTGGGTCGGTTTTCCCCTTCAGTCTTTCAGCAGATGTGCCATTAAAAAATATTTCTTCATGCGTTCTTTCATATGCTTTTCGTGACTTTATGTCATCTTTTTTGACATGGCAGGGAGTGATTTACTTTCTGGAAAATGATACATAAGCCACAAATGAAAGTTCAGCTTGATGTAATGTCTTGGCACCGACTCCCCCTAGTTTCTGCCAATACTTCATTTCGGATGTGAACGTTCACCGGGAGCTTCTCCCTCTGACTTCCTGCTAAGGTCCCTACGGAAGGTACTCGGAAAGTGTATGCTGCTGTTACGGCAAGACGCTTCTGGCTTCTGGATGCTAGAAGTTCATGCCATGAAGATTATGGTGGACAAGCTGTCAAAGAGCAAACCTTTTTGAAAAAGGATATGATCCAGCGTTCATTTTGACCCCGTTGACTTCCCACTTGGCCTCTTCCTGTTCAGCTTCCATGCTGCTGAAAATAGCAGCCGCTTAGGTGTGCTTTGGTACATCCTAACTACAGTTCAGTGCTTGGATTAAATCCCGACTCTCAGGACTGAGTGTAGTGATGTGCTGGTCTATATTTAGCCTCCACATGGAACAGGAGGTGGGGAACCCCCGCCCTTTAACTGTGAGGTCTGTTTCTGCACGGAATTCCCCTTCAGTACAAGAACCGTGATGTCATTTCACTACCCGTGTTGCGTTATTCGTGTTTAATAAGGCTGGACAAAACTCGAAGTCATACATTCGTATTTCTGAGTGACGCTTAAATCAGAATCCGAATCGTTTTATTATCCCAGAGGAAATTTCTGGTATTATAGACTACAAAAAACACGACTCGACAAAAACACACGGTACACATCAGTTTCTATATAAAAATAAGTTGGTGTAAAGATGAAAACCAGCCCAGTAGGTGTCGGCCGGCCAGAACGCTCCGTCAAGTTTAACCTTACAGATTCCCTGCGGCCTCCCCTTTAAATGCTGGTATGTGCCTGTAATCCTTGCGTCCCCTGCAGTAGTGGCGTCCGTCTGTCATGAATAGAATCAAACAGGCTGTGTAACACTGGCTCTCTGTTGGTCGTTCCTACTCCAGCTTGGAACTTGGACTGGTCAGCTGTGTTTTTTTCTCACCAATCCGGGGGAGGGAAAGGCAGGTCTCGTACAGTAGCATATTACACCATCGGAGAGGCCAGCCAGCCTTATGTCACTGTGTGCTCTGAAACCAAATGCCTGAGCTGGGACAGAAAGCCCTCCGCCTTGCACCGCTGGTTGTTCCAGCAACCCCCCCCAGTGTAGAAGCATGGCACCTCCATCCTAGGAATCATCCTCTTCCATTCATACAGTCCACCACCCGTCTTCTGCCATAAAAATGCCACTCGTTGTACGACTGGCTTTCAGCACATCTCATCCTGTTTTGTCTCCACAGGGAAAGTACATGGATATCGAGTTTGACTTCAAGGGCGACCCCTTGGGTGGTGTCATCAGCAACTGTGAGTATTATGGGATGAGTTTCCATGACGCTGTGGACTGGGGGACTGCATCACAGTGAAATGGGGGTGCCTGGTGCCATTTTGACGATAGTTCAGCTGTGTTCTGAACTGACAGATGGTTTCTGGGTTGGATGGTTCCAGAAAGTCCTGCTTCTAAATTGTGACTTTAGCTCTGGGTTTCAGTTTAAAGTGTACCTGCCTGTACAGTAACCCTACGGAGACGGGCTCCCAAAGCTGAATCCCGTCTGCTCAGGGGTGGGGTTTCTAACCCCCACCCTCCACTGCTGAGTCAGGCATTCCTTACAAGGCAGAAAAAGGTCACGGGCCCGAGGCGTCTGCTGGCTGGAGGAAAGGCAGATCTGGAACCGTGGGTAAAACATGCAGATGTGCCCGCCCACCTCTTGATCCTCCGCCCAGATTGCCATCTGAAGGCCCTGAATGGCACCGCAGGGCCCATTGTCTGGCCGTCAAAACGACGTAGCGGCTTTTCATCTGCATGCTAATGAAAATGCTTAGTTTAAGCGTCACAACTGAGTTGGTGGGTTGTAGATGTGCAGACTGTGTGTTTTATGTACAACGTTGAGAGCGAGGACATGTGACTTGGTCAGGCGAGCATGTGGATGACCAGACAGCTTTGTGTGGGGTGTATCCTCTTCAAGGACCCTTGGCAACCAGGAAGAGGTTTCCTTGGTAGTCGTGTGTGTGTGTGTGTGCGTGCGTGCGTGCGTGTGCGTGCGTGCGTGTGCGTGCGTGCGTGCGTGTGCGTGCGTGCGTGCGTGTGCGTGCGTGTGCGTGCGTGTGCGTGCGTGTGTGTGCGTGTGTGTGTGCGCGCACGTGTGTGTGTGCGCGTGTGCTCAGCCGCCTCTGTCCTCCAGCTTTTTGTTTTGCCATGCTGATCTGCTTATTTTGACTACAAGTTGTTACATGTAGGACTGACTTTGGAGTTGAGTACCTTTGAAAGGTACGGTGCCTGAATGGCTCGTGTGAAAGTATCCAGTTTTGTGAAAATTTTTATTATAAGCCTTTTATTTGACCAAGTTTGCCCAGTGAGATTTAACATCTCTTTCACGAAAGAGACCTGGCCAAGACGGGCAGTAATCAAAACAGTTTCAGAAACAAAAAGGGTAAACGAAGTTTTCTGTATACTCATTGTAGTTAATGATTACATGCACGAGCTTGTTATTTATTGCGATTATTAAGAGTCATGACCTACTAGCAGATGACGTGACGAAGGCACTCGGGGTGAGCCGTGAACCTCTTCTGCAGCTGGATGGGACAGGAGGTTTTGTCGTCTTTGCCTCCTGCTTCTCCTATCGCTGCCATTGCCGCCTTCTCCGAGTCTTACATCTCGCCCTCGTCCTGAATGCATAAACGGTGGTTGTAAAATCTAAGAGGGGACTGCGTTTCAGGGTCGCTCCCGAAAAGCAATAACGTTTCTGGAATGTAACAAAGAACAAAAGGTGATGGCTCGGTACAGAATCCCTCCTCGGGGGACGGGGTCCCTGAGCATCTGTGTCCAGTCAGTCCTGTGAGCAGGTCATGTGACCCACCGCAAGAGTCGCCCATAGACACTCCATACAAGCTGCAGTGTGACGATAGTGAGAGGGGCCTCTTTGTCTGGCCATGCTGGTTACAACTGTGAGACAGGAGCCCAGGGACAGGCCTGGGAGAAGCCCCCACGTTATTGATGAGGATCCTGACAGGTGAACAGCTGTAGCCCTGATTAGCAAGGGTCTAACATGCCAGGCTGGGTGACCAGGGGGTCTGCCCTGCTTTTTCACGCTACACCACAGAGTGTTTTGTCGGTTAAAATCCCTAACCCTAACCCTGAGGTAAAATCAGGAGACTCGTATTGTCCCGATCGGTCGTCTTGCCGTCTTTTGTTCCTTTTGAAGTTGTTTCACACGGGTTCACAGACAGCGGGAGACCCCAGCAAACCTGAGCTCTCCCAGAGCCTGCTTTAGCAGTTGTAGCTAGCAGGTATCATGTGGACCTTCGGCAGGGCGTATAATTGTGGCTCTTGATGGGTATTGTGCTGGTGTGCTGGGGCCTTTGTCAAATGTTAGGTTTCCATGGCAGCAGGTGATGCGTCTGTATCCAAGGGTTTGAGATTCAAACTGAGCTAGTCAAAAACCATGAATTGCATTACACTGCATTACATTCAGTCACAGTAAACCTTGGATCTTCTTCCAGCGTCTCTCTTTAAAAAAGATGATACTAACGTAAGGCTTACTACCCCCTGCCCACAGATCTCTTGGAGAAATCACGGGTGGTCAAGCAGCCCAGAGGAGAAAGGAATTTTCACATCTTCTACCAGCTCCTCTCTGGCGCCTCTGAGGATACTCTGAGTGAGTGACTGCCTGTAACCACAGCCTGGCCTTCCATAAGTGATGGGTGTGGCCACCGGGAAGTGTGATGTCATCGATGCTGGAGCCCAGAGGACTTCAGTGTGGGAAGAGATTCTAAGTTTTCCACGCTCTGTAGAACCGCCTTCGGAAGGCGAGAAACATATTTAGGGTTAGGATGGTGCCCTGGGCGTGTGTGGATTACGGCAATGTGTAACGCTGTTGGTTGATGAAAGATCTAAACCAGAAATCTCCAACTCGGGTGCCATGCTACATTTTGGCTTCATGTGCTTTTTAATTCAGCAACGTCTCATGTTTTAGGTGAATGCTTTAGCGTAACCCTTCAAAACTCTTTGCATTATTTTAAAATTAAGATGTAACCGCTGCAGTCGTAGCCATAGAAACAGGCCGTGTGCCAGCGTTTGGTGTGCAGTGACCACCTATCACAGGATGCCAGTCCTCTTGATTGCATATCATCCCAGGTGGTCCGGTGACGCCCATGACCTCAGGGGAGTGAACGTTGATGCCTCAACCGTCTAATACCCATTTTTCTATGGCCGTAAATGTTGTAGGACACGGAGCTAGGGGTTAACCGTGCCCTCCCACTTTTCAGAGAGGTAGACTGCACCGAAGGGCTATTAAATTTCAGCCCTAAAGGCTTGGGTCTACTAGCTCGCGTTACAACTTTTAAGGGCTTAAAGTGGAAATAAATAGTCAATCAAAACAGTTAGAAGAATCAGGTGGTTTGGCTTTGAGGCTGGAACAAAAAACGCTCCGGTTTCTGTTTTCCAGGATGGTAATTTAATAGGCCTCAGGTATAGCTGGGGGGAGGGGGGTGCTGAAGCAGTGACCCCCCACCTCACAGATTCACACAGAATCTGTTTTAATGCCCTTTCACGTGCTCCCTGTCTTGCAGGGAAGCTGAAGCTCGACCGGGACCTCAGCAAGTACAACTACCTGAGCCTGGATTCAGCCGCAGTCAACGGGCTGGACGACGCAGCCAATTTCCGGACTGTCAGGGTGAGTCCTGAGGCCCAGGGTGTGGATGTGGGATCACAGTTAAATAACTACATTGAGAAAGTGGCTAGATCGCCTTGAATGGATGGGCTGCGTCAGGTCCCATTATCTCACTGTGGGTCTAAGAGGTGTAGTCTGGAGTTAAATGACCAAGACTGTTTTGCATTTCTTCAGGATCAAACCCCTAGACCGATCTCATAGTTCATCACGAGGAGGATTAAAGGTTCACCCCTACAGTTGCATATAAAAGTTCCATGGGTTTATTTTTTAAGCTATTACTTTATTTTCCATGAGTTCATCCCTGCATGCTATGTAATTTTACACTTTATGTTTGACTTTTTTTTTTTTTTTTTTTACTTTAACTGAATGAATTTAAGGGTACAACGGTCTTTTCCATTAAAAGCCACGAACCCCAGTAGCTATTCGATACATCAGAGGTTCCCAGGATCTGTCATCCACTGCCCAGTCTGGAGCGTACGCTGCAAAGAAGACAAGCCCATTGTTTCCAAGGGGTGTAGCTTTGTACTGGGATGGGATAGGATGTGGCATTGTACACAGAACTGCACAACTACCTCCCCCCCTGCCATCTGGTCTGGTATCACCTAAACTTTGCCTCCTGTCCTCATTCCGGTAGCAGCTTTGCAGTGTCCCAGTACTTTTCTGAGTGCTGGTCCAGACGGGTCCTGTCCTCCAACAGGTCCGCTCTGACGAGGACCTTTCTCAGGTTCACATTCTGTGCGAGGACGCAAAAGCGTGAGAGACAGGCCACACCGACGGTATGGGCAGCGGCCGTGTAGCTCAGAAACTCAACAACTTAATAGAGATGTAGAAAATGCAGCCTCTGATCACCTGCCCTGCTAAGATATCTAGGGCTTGCATGAATTGTGCTGAAGGTCGGTCAAAATTCAGAGGAAGTAGAGAATTCATCTGATTTCAAAATGTGTGTACCAGCTATGTAGACCTACTCACATGCTGGGTCATTGAGCATGCAGCTAGACTCTTTATTAACCCTTTGCAATAATCTGTAAACGCTATTGCATCTTTCTTGGATGTTTGTGTGGGGAGAGAGAGAGAGAGAGAGAGAGACCACTGAGGCCCACAGTGGACCTAAAGTCAGACCATCTCATTCCCTTCTTCCATTACCTTCATCCGAAGGATCATGCAGCTCATTCATTCAATTCCACTTTGCTTATACACCTTGTGGTAAGTGACCAGCAGACTCATAGGATGTCTGTCCACATTCACCCCTTGGCCTCTCTCACCTCCTTCCCCAGAATGCCATGCAGATCGTGGGCTTCATGGAGGACGAGGTGCAGTCCGTACTGGAGCTGGTGGCTGCCGTGCTCAAGCTGGGAAACATCGAGTTCAAACCTGAGTCGCGGGTCAATGGTTTTGACGAGAGTCGTGTGAAGGACAAGAACGGTGAGAGCGCAGGAGTGCAGGAGCCCTGAAGGCTGTTTCCGTCTACCACTTCACAGCAGTTATCTGGAGTTGCTTTTCCTTCTGTTTAGATGTTTCAGGCTTTTTCCCAAAAGACTGCTAAAAAGTCAAAAACCACAGCTGTTACAGCAAAAAAGAGAATCTTCCCCAGCTTTTTTCAGAGGGAAAACTAGCAAAATGCTTGCAGTATTTACAAACTCGTACTAATTTATGACTCCTACCTAGTTTTATATTACTGCCACCTAATGGTCAATGCTGGTTATCATTTTTATTACTGGGATTAAATGATTTGTGTCGTTGGAACTTCAGTGTTTGATTTACTGTCACCTGGGTTGAAATAGTACAGACTGAAATATGCACTCTGAGAATAAAATGGCAGTTATACCAACCTGCACTGTGATTGTCCTGCAGCGTGTTTTAACTGCTGGCACAATTTTGATTCCCCCCCCCCCTGTCGGGGGTGCAGATCTGAAAGAGATGTGTGAGCTGCTGGGTATTGAACAGTCGGCCCTGGAAAGGGCCTTCAGCTTCCGGACCGTGGAAGCCCGGACTGACAAAGTGTCCACCACGCTGAACGTGGCCCAGGTGAACGATTCGCCGTTTCCTTCCTGAATGATGTACTGGGAATCCCGCTCGCGGTCGGTCAAGTCTTGATATTCACACAGGAGGTAGAAGTTCACGTCCTTCCTGTCCTGAAGGTTTAAAAACGCAGACGTTGGCTTCCACCGGATCGCTCCTCATTTAAATGTCCCAGTGCTCAGCTGGCGATTTCAGAAGATCATTGAAAGCTGCCCATTACAAACATCCTGCCCGATAAAACAAACACTGAAGTAAATCTCCAGGCAGGGGAAAGCAGTTAATGTCACAGAGCTACTTTTTCTAATGCTGCCGCAGAACAGGCCCCTCATTGAAGGAGGGTTTCGGTGTGGAGCCAAGTCTAGCTTTCGTTCGGACAGAGGAACCAGTTCACCTGAAGGGACCTGGGGGGGGGGGGGGGGGGTGGGGGGCGGGGCGGGGGGGCGGAGGGTGGGGGGGGGGGGGGGGGGGGGGGGGGGGGGGGGGGGGGGGGGGGGGGGGTGGGGATTTATCGGGGCTCGACGGATGGCCTTCTCTTCAGTGTAGTGGTGTCGCTGTTTACTGTTAGTGCAGATCGCGAGCAACCATCATTTTTTCAGAATCTCTTTCATAGAGAATGAACTTTTTTTTTTGTTCACTTTTATTGCCCAAATTTAAAATTTTTAATATTCTCTCTACGCAGGCGTACTATGCCCGCGATGCCCTGGCCAAAAACCTGTACAGTCGGCTGTTCGGCTGGCTGGTGACGCGGATCAATGAGAGCATTAAGGTGAGGGCCTGGTCTGCCGGGTGACGGTTGGCTGGAGGTGCAGGAGTCTGTATAAACCAGTCTGAAGCAGACGGTAATGTAGGTGGTGTCTGTAATTACACTCCTTTTAAATGTCCATTTCGCCCTCGTCTAACAGGCTCAAACTAAAGCACGCAAGAAGGTGATGGGGGTTTTGGACATATACGGCTTTGAAATCTTTGAGGTAAGCCTTGCATGTTCCCTTTGGGTTTTGTAGCTACCCTCGTTCTTGGGTAGGAATCGATGAATGGAGGATTGGGTGCTCGTTAGCACGTGATTGTCACATGAACTGGTGAGGGAGTTGATTAGAACTCCTTTGACAGTTTCTCTGTGTGCTGTGACAGCGATTGGTGTAAATGTGCAGTAGTTAGAACTCCTGCCAGCCGCATCTTCTCTGAAGGCCTTGGTGCCATCAGGTTAGGAGGTCTGCGGGATGGGAGACGGACAGATGGGGTTCTGTTCTGCTTGCTGCCGAATTTCTGCCAGTCTGGTTAAGGCCAGCATTTACCTTGCCGCTGAAGCAGGAAACGTAGGCACCCCGTCTTTAACTCCTGCAACTCTCAGTCCAATTGGAGGAGTTCCCTCTGGATACGGGCCGTCCAAGGGAGTGAGACCGCCAGCCGAGTCCCGGATGCTGCGGTTTCCGGCATCATCGCCACCGCGTCTCCCTGCGGTGCTCTGCTGGATTCCCCGCAGTGTAGCGGTGGAGGACGTGAGCGAACACGTTTTGCTGCCTCCCGGGCTCTCTGGGCCGGCTGCTCCGGTATCGAAGTGGAGAACCTGAGCCCTTCACAGGGAACCGACAGCATCCTTTCGTGTGCACGCATGCCGTTTGGAGTTAACCTTTAAGAATGTGGGGTTCTTTTTTTGTTCGTGAAGCTTAAAAATGGTCGTAGTGCAGTTCTCCACACTATTTATGGTACCCCTATTCTCAGGCAACCCCCTGCTCATCGCTGGGTTACCAGTAGTCTAGGAAACCGTTTTAAATGAACGGACATTAACCAGGTAAACCAGCCTCCCTAACACACGCTCTGTCTTGCCTTTGAGCACCCTTTCTCACGTGTCTGCTGATTTGTTCCTTTCCCCCAAAATGACTATTTTTGGAACTGATCTCCACAAAGCCCACCCGGCCCCGTTCCTTGTATCAAGTCCAGTCGTTCTCCTCTGTCTTCAGTTCTTCGCTGCGGCACTCGTCTGTGCTGTAAAGCTTAATGTCCTCTGGCACGTAGCGTAACTGCAGACAGACTTCTTGTAGCCGGATTAGCCCTGGTGTAGAAATGCTAGGCATGACAGAGGGACGGGTAGTCGGGATGTCATTGAGGCTGAGCGTCGCCCGGCTCGTCTTCATTTAAAAAGCGTGTGAGTTTTAATCACTGAGCTGATCTAAGTTATTGGCAGCCCTTTTCACCAGAGTCTTCGCCAACAATGAGAAGGACGGCCGTCCTCAATGTGCCAACTTTTATCCAAGTCATAAAAATATTATTGTGTGTGTGTGTGACTGTACTGTACTTCCAGCAGACAGCTGCCAAAAAGTACATTACAGCAGCATTCTGAGGAAAATTTAACTGTCACCCGATCTGCTGCCATGCGAATTATGTGATGTACTGAATGTTCGGGGGATACCATTCTGCAGGTCAAGTGGTATTTGCGGGGCAACACCGAGGCAGCGGTCAACCAGAGCACACGTACTGGGAGGGAGAATTATCCAGTAACGGTCAAAGTTGTCCACCCTCCGGAATGAGGGTGGCGCTGTGGTACGGGGTGGCAGCTGTCTTGGAGGAAGTTGCAGTCTGTGTTCTATAATTCGGGTGGCTACAGTAAATGAACCCACAGGACATGTTAGTGCCAGGGCGGTATGTGTAACGTCGCTGTAATATTTTGCATGTACTCTGGATTTTTATTGGATATTTGACTGCGAAGGTCTTGGCCATCTTTAAGATGTGCCGAGCCAGAACCTGGTCCTGTGTTCTCCTTCATTTTACAGCCTGTGTAAGCGTCTCTACTAAGTTATCACTTACCTCTTTACTCGTGTCCGCCTTGTATGGCTGTCTGCTGAAACACCAAAGCACGACGTTATAACCTTGCACACCCACTAACCACCTCTCTTTTTCCTGAACGTCCATCGATACGGCGACAGGATGGAGTAAGTACAGAGACCTCGCAGTGAGAATGTGTGCCCGCATACATCAATCCTAAGCCATAATTCTGCTGTCGATTTAACTCTAACCTTAAGAGATTAGAGCGTTTGCTTTTGCTGCCGGCGAACTCCTGACACATGGAGAGGAGGTAGGCCCTACTTCCTGTGCTGCCGTATTGGGCCGTCTGACCGAACCATGTGACTTCAGTCCACCTCTTCCCTGGCTCGTGCTTAGTGTGGTACAGGGATGGCCAATGGCCAGTCAAAGATGGCTTCTGATTCCCTACAGCCAAGCCTTTCCGGTATGTCATGGAGCAGAAACGCAGTGTTTCATTCTCCCCACATGGTGTCGCCAGACTGGGATGGCCGGTGTGTTTCAGGAGGGTCATCTGCGACCATGTCGGAATTGCTGTGAGCTTTGAGTGCCCAATTGCACTGGTTTTGTGAGGAATGGAGGGGTGTCGGTCATTCTGTTTACCCCCGAGAATGGAGGTGCGTGACCAGAAAGGGTCTGAATAACATTGCCCACTGACCAATGTTTGGGAGTGTAGGCTTGTTGTATTTTGCCGTGTCGATTTTTACCATTCAGACCACAACAGTATGGTTTAGCTCTATTGGGTTGTTGCTTCAGGTTCGTGATTGGACATTGATTATTGTGGTCCAGTATTGTCAAAACACAAAACCTCAGTCTTAACAGACATCCTGAAATGTACAGTGCCTCCTGAATGGCTGATGTGTAGCTCAGTGGGTTGGGGGATCCATGCCCATGTCTGGAAGGTTGTGGGTTCGAGTCCCGTGGCCCGTAGAGTAATTGTATCATTGTTGGGCCCTTGAGCAGAGGCCTTACCCCCCAGCTGCTCCAGGGTGCTATATGCTTGGTGACTTAGTATTACAGTATTTGTCAGTCTCGTGAGCAAGATTTCATAGGGAGAAACCCAGACAAGCCCTGTGTACCACACACAAATGGAACATGAAGCATCTTATCTATGAGCATCTTCCATCAGGGACTTGCACTGTATCCCCTCTGATGTATACAGAATGCTGTGCCGCTCCATCCCTCCTGACTCTGTAGACGCACGCCCTAACCAACAATGTCTAGCGAATGAGTATCTTTAACGCAGAACACTGATTACCCAGCTTGTTTTAATTGATGGGGTGGAAATGTAAATGTGAAACGAAATCATTTTACCCTCTAATGTGTTTAGTATGAGTCCCACGAATTGGGGGATCCATGCTGTATGTGTGTCACCGTTTTTCCAGCAGAAGTTGGCAGATGAAAGATCAGAGTAGCTGCTTGGTTTTCAGGAAAATTAGTCTCTCAGATGTCCAGGTGTTGAAGTGACCTGCTTGCTTCCTTACAGAGTTGCACAGGCCCCTTCTCCTGTCTATAAGGTTATGGAAGAAAAGCTTGGTAAAATCAGCTTCATTCACACACTGAAGTAATTTTACCGTTCGGCTGTGTGAAGGTGTTAACACCTTGTCATCGATTTAAATTAGTTCTTTTCTTAGAATAATAAGTACTAGACTTTCACGTGACATTATACACTACACTTTAAACATTTCTACAGAAGTCAAGCATCTTATCTGTGAAACGTTAGTGGAGTTTTCAGAGGGTACGGTGGTGTCTTTAGGGTACCGTCCATCAGTGCCGTATAGGATGTCCCGATGAAAGAGGGCACTGTCTAACTCTTCTCCCTCTGGCCTCATCTTTTTCTGCAGGACAACAGTTTTGAGCAGTTTATAATCAACTACTGCAACGAGAAGCTGCAGCAGATCTTCATAGAGCTGACCTTAAAGGAGGAGCAGGAGGAATACGTCCGGGAGGTGAGGTTAAACCGAACGCTCACGCCGTCTCCTCAGGAAGATTGGGCCTCCGGCTTACTCACACGTGGGGTGGGCACCTCGAGGCATATCGCAGGCTCCCCTGTATTTATTAGTCCCACTGTCGCTCGATCCCTGTGGAGCGCCGGGCGGAAACCATCTTTCACTCCGGCGGGGTAAACAGGCCGCGAGCACGGAGTCTTGCCTCCATGTAGACCTCAACTATGCACCCAGTGGCTCTCGGGCTCCCCACCACCCAGCCTATGTTCCGTAAGCCTGGCCTCCATCCAGAGGAGTGCATGGGAAAATAACACCCCTCAGGAGGCAAGCAGAGGGGGCTCGGGGGCAGGGGCGGGAGGAAGCGGGATCACTGGTCCACATCGCTCTCGGAGTTCTCCCCCAGGGAAACCCAGTGGTTCGGTCACTTAGAGACTGACCTCGCCGCCCATCTGCATCACCACTGTAGAAAGTCACTGACCTAGGGGGCACTGACTCCGTTCGCTCTGGAATGTAAACACGCAGATCGTCCGAGTCCGTCCTCATAGATGCCTGTTTGCCACTGGGCACAACTTTTATCTGTCATCCTGGTAGAATGGTGATGAACCTGACTGGAATTTCTTTGCCGAGCAACCGAAATAGTGACGTGGCCATTTTGACATCGATCCCTTTAACTGTAGAGCTTTGGTAGTGCAAGCGATTTAATAGCTCGACGATGGATCTGATTGTCTCCGTACTGCTCTCCTGAAGAAAGAATGAAAAATACCTTGGTACAGAGTTCTCAGTAATGTAGGAAGTGGCTGATCACACGTTTGTTCATTTTTCTAGGGGATAGCATGGACCAACATTGAGTATTTCAACAATGCCATCATCTGTGACCTCATCGAGAACGTGAGTTGGATTGCGTGTTGCCGAAGTGAGATGAACATTAGTACTACGTGTGGTAAACCGCCGCGTGTTTTGCCGTGTAAAACTTGGCCGATGACCTTGTATCATGCAGAAGCACCTTTTGGTGAATGTCCCCCAGTATTGACGAAGCTTGCTGTTGAGTCACGTCCATTCTGATGTATTTGAATGCAAACTTTCTTTCAAATGCAGACTTTTCAGTTCCTGTAGAATTATGTACTCAAGTGTTCGTGATCAGTCGTTATCTTTAGTGAGTGCTTCTTTGTTCAGTAGTAATTAGAGCTTTTCGAAAGCTTTCAAAATCCTCAGAAAATGTGTTCTAGTTGAGTAACAATTGGCATGTTCTCCAAAATAAGTCCTTTGTCTTCTCACTTCCTGTCTATGTCTCTGGTACCGCCTCTAGAACCAGAATGGGATCCTCGCCATGCTGGATGAGGAGTGCCTTCGTCCCGGAACCGTGACTGACGAAACCTTCTTGGATAAACTCAACACCATCTGCGCTGAGCACCAGCACTTTGAGAGCCGCCTTAGCAAGAATTCGAAGTTCCTTACGGATCACAGCCTACCCCACAACTGCTTCCGTATCCAGCATTACGCTGGGAAGGTGACCTAGCCGGGAAAACCGCTTGAGGGCTGCTTGAGGTTGGGTGCTAAACCAATGGGCTACATCAAAGTGACAGGAAGTGATTAAGCTGGGAATCACTCGGTGGATCAAACTGCCAATTTGGCTAAGGAAATTTGTGGTGTATTGTCTTCCTCCATCTGTACCGTAGGTGCTGTACCGTGTGGAGGGCTTTGTGGACAAGAACAATGACCTCCTGTACCGCGACCTCTCCCAGGCCATGTACAAAGCCAACCACAGTCTAATGAAGATGCTCTTTCCCGAGGGCAACCCCGTCAAGGTCAACCTGAAGAGGCCCCCTACAGCCGGCTTCCAGTTCCGAGCCTCGGTGGGCACGCTCATGAAGAACCTGCTGACCAAGAACCCCAACTACATCAGGCAGGTCCATGACTCCACCGGAGCTTTGGCATCAGATCGCTGGCTGAACCGTTCCCTAGCTGATGGGCGGTGGATCGACTGCAGCGAAAGGAACATAGGAGCTAAAAGCATAGATGAGACACTGTTAAGACCATGATCTAGGGCTCTTCACCTGCATTTCAGCCACCTTTCTACAATATCAGTCTGTCGTTAGAATTTGAGAGAGGAGGCTTAATGAGATCAGCATGTCTTTGGGTGAAAACCCAAAAGACCTTTGAACTGCGGTCAGTTCCTTTTCAGTCACCGCTGAGAGCGTGGCTTTAAGTGACCATTTGTAGGCGATGGGAGTTAAGGTCCTGCTTTGTGTACGACTTTCCGGTGAGACTGACCCACAGAGACGTTGTGAGCCCTGTGTTTGCCAGGTGACCGTGTTGCCATAGCAACCACATTGGCTACATCGCTTTACTTAAAATGCCTCGTGTTGTGGTCATACCCTTTTTTTCCAGGTGCATCAAACCCAACGACAAGAAGGCAGCGCACATCTTCACCGACTCGCTGGTGTGCCACCAGGTGCGCTACCTGGGCTTGCTGGAGAACGTCCGGGTGCGCCGTGCCGGCTACGCTTTCCGCCAGACCTACGAGCCGTGCCTGGAGCGTTACAAGATGCTCTGCCAGCAGACGTGGCCTCACTGGAGGGGCCCAGCCAGGTGGGGGGTCACAGAGTTCTCCTTTATGCTCTCCTCTGCGGTTTTCACGTCTCAAGTCTGGTATGGAAAATGTCTAATAACGTGATGTATGGATATATTCAGATATTAATGTTGTGCCGCCTTGCAGAGAGAATCTACATTAATACCTTCTTCCTTGTGTGAGGTTGGACTCTTGGCTGCCGGTCAAGGAGTTAAGTTAACTTAAGCAAACGGCAGACCTCCTAAACCCATAGGAAGTGAGACTCGGCTTGTGTTGGACATCACCTACAACACAATGCTCGAGTCCAGCTTACCGTACTCACAGTACGATGGTACTGTTCCTAGGAATCTCCTTGTACTGTACCGTATGTGAGGGTGTAAACGTATTTGTACATTGTGTCCCCACGTAGATGTGACAGTAAAGATTTTGTGTGTGTGTGTAACGTATGAATCACACAGGAATGTTCTTGTATTCACTGAGTCATTTGATGGTAAGTCAGTGGGACTCCCTGACGTCGCCGAGCTGATGCAGGCATGTTGAGGCAGCTGGTACCCGTATCATTTCCTCTTTCCTAAACAAAATCTGCATGTGTCATGACAGTGACGGCATCCTGATTCACATCTCAGAGTTGGCACACAATGTTTGTGAACGTTCATTCTTTATGCTTGTATTCCTAAAAACATGGGCTGTCATTTCGGTTTTGTAATCTTTTTTTTTTTCCCCCTTAGTAGCCAAGTTATTTGAATCAATGTAGGAGTATTAGCTTTTAAATGCCAGTTTATACAACTCTGCATATATGTTCTGAGAAGTAATTGACGTAAACAACGTTAATTGCAAGTCTTACAATATGTGTGGCGCTGTGTTGCCCCCTACAGAGAGGGAGTGGAAGTACTGCTGAATGACCTCCAGATCCCTCAAGAGGAGTTCTCCTATGGACGCTCAAAGATTTTCATCAGGAACCCCAGAACAGTAACCTCCCCCTCTATTTTCAGTAGCATCAGCTCTTGCCAACACGCCAAAACAAACTTGATCTTTGTTGGCCAGGAACTCCAGATAACAAGCATGCCTCCGTGAAATTAACCCCCAGTGATAACGCATCTAATCTACCTGCATTCCTGCTAGGACTAGCAGTGGGTTCAAAGACTGACTCAGCATGTCATCTCATGTGGCTGAATGTGGCATCCCAGTAAATGGATAAAGACATTGTTCTCAGGACTCCAGCAGCCTATCTCAAGAGACTGAGGATTAGATAAGACAAGATCTCGTCTCTGTTTTGTTATACATCAGCCCAGACGTTTCAGCCAGACGGATTGTGTAGAAGTCATAGGTCCTATAGTGACTTCTCCACCAACTGGCTAGCGATTAGCCTTGGCACGTAGACTTGGTAGGTGCTTTTGTCATGTCCATCTGCCCTGTCGTCCACAGCTCTTCACCCTGGAAGAGAAGAGGAGCAGATGTCTGGAAGACCTGGCTACGCTCATCCAGAAAATCTACCGTGGCTGGAAGCAGCGTACACACTTCCTGCTTATGAAGAGGAGCCAGGTGGTAGTGGCAGCCTGGTACCGCAGATACGCAGTAAGCTGTCACCCAAGTACTGTCCGTGTCCGTCTGCACGCCCTCCTCGCCTGCCAGTAACAACAGGGGCTGGTAAATGTTGTTCGAATGTCAAAGTTCAGGAAAACCCTTGGCCAGGTGTTTTGCTGAAGGTTGTGGGTCATGAATACAGGCTGCCGTGCATCTGTTGTGCTGAAAGGAGCTACCGTCTGTCTTGATTTCAGCAACAGAAGAAGTACCAGCAGATCAAGAGCTCGACCATCGTGATGCAGTCCTTTATCAGAGGCTGGAAGGTGGGGGATCACCTCGGGCAAACCCAGTGGGGCTGTCTTTGGGAGTGACGGGATCTTCATTTGATAGACGGGCAGATGGGCTTTTAGTAAATGCAGGATGAATGTTTCATTTTTGGGCATGTGATTCCCCCCCCCCAAAAGGGATAATTGCTGAAGTAAGATGGTCGCGTGTCTAGTGCAGTCACTTCACAAGGGGCTTTCCTCTGCTTCATCAGGCCCGCAAGATTCTGCGTGAACTGAAATACCAGAGACGCTGCAAGGAAGCCGTGACCACCATCGCGGCGTTCTGGCACGGCACACAGGTAGAGCCTCGTTATCCGTCCTGCCTCATTACTGCCACAGAAGCTGCAAGGCTGCCCTTTGCACATAGGTGCAGTGTAGCTGTGGGGCAGATCGATTTCTCTCTAGCAATGCTTCTTCCCTTGTTGAAAAATGATGTGGGTTGTGTAACCTTCCGCCTTCTGAGTAGGGTCTTTTAGCGGTGGTGTCACGGTATGGTGTAGAGTAGCGTTTCTGGCTTACGTACTGATCCCTTATGATCCTCTAATCTCTCGTTAGGAAAAGGACTTTACCGCCACTAGCTAATTTTCCCTCCTGCTTTACAGCGCTCTCTGACTTGCCTCTCCCCATCTCATGCCACCTCCCTCTCTCTCTCTCTCACCATCTGCATTCTAATCTCCACTGTCTCACCACGATTCTGCCCCCCCCCCCACCATCACCAACACCACCGCCCCCAACAGGCGCGGCGGGAACTCTGCCGCCTAAAGACGGAAGCACGGAATAGGCACGCGGTCGCCGTCATTTGGGCTTCGTGGCAGGGGATGAAGGTACGGAGGAAGCCCGTATCCCTCCACCACGTCCATTGAGCTGCCTGTCGTGTCTGACCGATGAGCTTTCCTTTACAGACCCTCCTCTATCTTGCCAGGCCATTCCTTGGCCCTTTCCTGCTTTGAGACAGGAACCGTACTCTGGGAAGTTCCCCAGCCCTGTAATCACTTTACTTCTGTATAGTTTGTTTGCATTATAGTTATGATTTAACCTCCGCATTCTTCTTCCCCTAGGGATACTGTATAGAAACCTGCATCATCTTGTAAACTAATCCAGACTAGATTTAGATTTCTCAACCCCACGTTAACAAGAGTAAGACCATCAGTTCAAGGGTTTAAGATTCAAATATATATACCAGTCACTTCGGCAAAGGGAAAACTGCCTGGGCCAAAGTCTGCTTAAGATTGAAACCCAAACCAATGAGGGAGGCAGTGGTCAGCGCAGATGTTGTAAACTTTGTCTAGTGAGAATAACGGGACCAGTGACGCGTTCAGTTCCTCGTGCCATTCTGAATAAACGTACGAGGAAAGGGCTGCCGTACTTCAGACAAACTGCTGCAGAGCATCCAGTGATGGCAACAGGCTACAAATAAGAGTCAGTACAAAAACACACTATGTACAAGAGTTATCGTAGAATTTAAGAGCGTGCTGGTTAAGCATTTTACAAACAATCTGTAGCTCGGCTGTTGAGGAACAGTCCTGGCTAAGTCTTAATGTCTTAAGTGGAGCCCTTGACGGGAAAATACAATTTGGTTTAACTACACTATGTGGACAAAAGTATTTTTGACTTGGGTAATTAAGCCATACTCATTGCTGAGACAGATGTATAATTAAACACACAGCCATGCAATCTACAGCAACAAACACTGGTGGCAGAATGGACCATACTGAAGAGATTAGTGACTTCCAACATGGCACCATCATAAGATGCCACCTTCCCAACAAGTCAGTATCAAACTTCTGCCTTGGTTAACTTCAAGGGAAGTGATTGTGATGTGGAAACTTCTACAAACAACAAGAGTTCAGTTGTGATGTCATAGGCCACACAAACAGAAAGGGACCCGATGACCCAACATCAAGACCCAACCTCACTGATGCTGTTATGGCTGAACGTCACCAAATCCACCAACGATATTCAAACATCTAGAGTAAAGCCTTCACCAAAGAGTGGAGGAGAAGGAGGACCAGCTTCTTATCTATACCCTTGGTTTTGGAATGAGATATTGTACAGGCAGGGTGCCCAATACTTTAGTCTATGTTGTGTATATGTGTTTGGGTATTTCTGTAGGTGAGTCTGTCATCGGAGCGGCGCTCTGACATTTTTCTTCTGTAGAAACTATATGGCCTTAGAAGATCTCTGTGGTTCCCTACCTTTGCTGCACGGTCCGTTTCGCTTGCTTGCTGTTGCTTAACCAATGATTGCTTTGCGGCAACTTCCCCGTCCTGGGGCTGCTCTGCCCTCCACCCTTTCTCCAAACCAAAATATAAACCCCCCCCTTCACCAGGCAAGGAGGGAACTGCGTCGTCTGAAAGAAGACAAGCGGAGGAGGTGTGCAGTCGCTGTCATTTGGGCGTCCTGGCTGGGGACAAAGGTATTTGGGAAGCCTGTGGTCCCTGTCACCCCATCCCTCCATCATCTCCAGCCAGTCACACCATCCCTGCTCTGATCCTGGCATAAGCATCACATTGCCGGGTTCGACCGGACCTCTGGTCTCTACAGTCCCATTTCAAAGCACGTGATCATCGATCCTCTGCATGAATTTTAGTCCCAAACCCGAAAAGGTCACCTGCCCTGGGGGGTGGGAATAAACGTAGTTATACAGCAAATGAATGGCTATCCCTCTGCGGTGAGGGTGGGGTTTAAATGCAGTTTTAATCACATTGCCCTAAGCAGCTTTGCTCCAGTATTTGACGGATTAGTACCGGCCCAGGTGGGCAGCAGACAAGGCAGCTGAGACGGACACTGTTCTGTGCCCTGGGGAGCTCCTCTACAGCTCCACCAGCTTTAATGGCCGTTCCTGGCTCAGGCCTTCACCACGCACGCCTCGCTCCTGCATGCTTCCTCTCCCGCTGATGCACATTCGCCAGCCGTGTCTCCAGCCTCTCATCTGTCGTCCACCCTGTGCTGCCTCATAGTGGCTCGGAGGGCACAGTGCGTCACCTTCATCAGCCTGCTTGTTTGTGTTTTGCGAATTTCTTTCAAACCAAATGCTCCCACTGCCTTCGATGGATCTGCGTAGTCTTGGTGTTGTGTTGATGATGGGGATGGGTGTCTGTTTCAGGGATAACTCAGGTGTCTGTAAACAGGCTTACCAGTACCTCTTCCGCTGGGTGAGGTTTTCATACAGGGTGACTCGCCAGCAATGATATGACTGCATCCAATTAAAATTGATGATATTTAACGGTGCACGTAGTATCCTGGAATGCTTTAGCGGTGCTTGTAGGTTGCCCCACCCATGTTTGTTGAAGACCACTCATCGGAGGGACACGTGACGTGTGCCCAATCAGTGTCCTCCACCCCGCCCCCTTTCTTACATCTATTGGATGGTTCCTCTCCATCTTTCTCCAGGCGCGCAGGGAGCTGAAGCGTTTGAAAGAGGAGGCCAGACGTAAGCATGCGGTTGCTGTCATTTGGGCCTACTGGTTGGGACTCAAGGTATAACTGTATATACCCCCCCCCCCCCCATCCCACACACACACACACACACACCTACACCTCTACCCCACTCAGCAGCCCCCTGGTGTGAATGCTGACTCCCAGCCAGCCTCAGTTTCAAAGGTTTAGCCGCTCAAAACCAGCAGCTCACGCTTCATGGAGGTGTGTCTACGCTCCAGTCACAGCTGGCTGTCCATTTACAGCCCAACCCTAATATTGACTGACAGTTGAAAAACCCAATGACAAGCAGGTGGACGCAGTTGGCGTTTTCTCCTCCCACTCATCCCTCCACATTTGAGCTGATGCATGACCGTAACGTGTGTGCATGTCGCGTCAGACGCAGTATTGGTCCGGCAACACACCGATCTGATCAGGTAGTCTGACCGATTAAGTGTAAGCTGCTTCGCTTATTGGCTAAAGACCCTTCAAACTGGCTATGGCTGTGGGCACAGGGCTACCCATCTGTCTGCTGGCTACTTCTAGGACCTACCTGTCCTACACTTCGCTGATCTCCCAGTGCAGTCCACACACAGGCTCCTGAGTGCCACATCTGTGTCCCGCAGCCTTTCCCATTTCCCTTCAGTCCTCCTTTCATTCACACGGTCATCATCTTTTTTTTTGTGCGTAGCTCCACCATGACGAACCACAGCATGACCATTCACGTTTTCCAGTTTGTCTTCCATGTTTGGATACCCGTCGCCGTGTGGCATGACCCACTGGCTCTCACTTCTTAGCGTGTACTGATAGAGAGCCCGCAGCCTTTTTTAAAACTGCTAACATTGTGTTTTTTTTTTTCTCGACTGTTTCCAGCCAAAGAAGAATCTGCTCTTCAGACAACGACACTTCTCGTTTAGTTTTTCGTAGACTTTTAACAAGGTTCCTCTACAGCTGTATTGCTTATCCAGGGAACGATGGTCGCCCAGTCAAACATGAGCTGCTTCCAGGTTCTGCTAGTGCCTTATCGGTGACGTGGGGACCATGGCTGCTGTCCCGATCAGAGCTGGTCTTCTCCTGGTGCCTGACGCTTGTGCGTCTGCTTTACAGGTCCGTCGGGAGTACAGGAAGTTCTTCAGAGCCAACGCAGGGAAGAAGATCTACGAATTCACTATTCAGAGGATGGTGAGTATACATCTGGTTTTAGAGTGTCTCCTTGCATCTTGCCATTTCCTGCTATTCCTGGTAGTTCTCCAAGGACATCACACGCATCAGGACGCAATACACGAAAACCTTGTTTGAAAATCCACGGTTTCAGATGCAGAAATACTTCCTGGAGTTGAAGAAGACTCTGCCCTCAATGTCCCCCATTGACAAGAGCTGGCCAACCCGTCCATACCTGTTCCTAGAGGGGGCTCATACAGAACTGAGGAGAACCTTCCATCTGTGGAGGGTCAGTAAAAGGCACTTGTTCTCCTTTGTTCGCTGGGGTTCCTTTATCTCAAACTGAGAACCTCGTGAGAACTGGACCGAAAGGGGCAGATGAGAGTAAAACATAAGATTCTCTCTGGCAGCTCATTTTCTCATCTGAAGAATTATTTCAAAGTAAGATCCTGTGTCGTTGGCCTTAGGTGTCAAGATGGCACGCTAACAGAACTTTGTTTCTGTCGGCAGTGTAAGAAATACAGAGAGCAGTTCACAGAGCAGAAGAAGGCCATCTACGAGGAGAAGCTGGAAGCCAGCGAGATTTTCAAGGACAAGAAGACCCTGTACCCCAGCAGGTAAACAGGAGCCAAGGAAAGTCAGCTAACTCGTGATTAAGTAGCTCTGACACAAACCGTGAAGGGCTGTCCACATTTCAGTGTCGGCCAGCCATTCAAAGGCGACTACCTGGAGGTTAAAACAAACCCCAAATACCAGAAGCTAAATACGCTGGTGGAGGAGAAGGTCATCCTCGCCGACGTGGTAAACAAAATCAACCGAGCCAATGGCAAGGCAAGTTTCCTAATTCCGCCTCTTTGTCTTGGTTATTAATGATGTTAAACGGTGGCGTGTGGCAGTTTTTTTCCCCCAAGAGATTACATAATTAACTAAATGCATGGCTGCATTCTGTGTCCCAGAATTAGCTTAGTAAACTTTTTTTTTTTTTTTTGTCAGACGGTTAACGCTCATTCAGATGAAATCATAGCTACAGTAGACCAAAATGGAAAGGTGTAGATCATATGATGACTTCTGTGCCTTTTGGGTAGGGTGGTGGGCCTTTCTTCATTGTGTCCATCCGTCTGTCCAGTCCTTCCATTCATTCATCTGTTTTCTGATCCATGGTACAGTACTGGGTCGGCGGGTTAGCCTGGAGACTGTCCCAGGAAGCAGAGCTATATTCTGACTGTGTCTCGCCCCCCTGCAGTGTGCAGCCCGCGTCTTCCTCTTGACTAAGAGCAACCTGATGCTGGCGGACCTGAAAACGGGACAGCTGAAGGCCAGCGTGCCGTTGCCTGACGTCGCCGGGGTGTCGGTCAGTACCCAGGGGGACGGTTTTTTCGCCTTGAAACTGAAAGAGGTAAGGGAGCCCTACCCAGAAGGCTTTGCACCAAGACGTTCCGGTGTATGCCTGTTTATATCTGTCACATAAGTGTAGTGAATGTTGTGACATTACAGCTTCAGTTAAATTATTTTTTTTGCTGTTTTACTATTGGTGAAATGACCCGTGGGTTTCTGCTAAACATTGTAACGTGAATATGGCACCCATTACATCCACATACCTTTGCTAGCCTGTCCCAGTCACCCACCCCATCTGCCTTTACCCGCAGGGCTCAGGGTCGGCAGCCAAGGGTGACTTCCTGCTGAGCAGCGAACGCCTCATCGAGATCATCACCAAGCTCCACCGGACCAGGGCCAGCTCCACGGACAGGGAACGCATCGCCATCGACATCTCAGACGAGTAGGGGAGACGGTTCCTTTCTCCTCCTTCCTATAGGAGAAGCTCTGGCTTCTGGTCATCTTTTCACTGTATCTGAAGCTGGTACTTCAGTCATGTGTTCAGATTGGCGAATCTTCATTGGTTGCTTTTGGTTCTTTACGTTTGCAGTGCACGATTCACCCTGTTAATCGCGATTAATGTTATCATATCGATCTTTATGGTTCAATTTGAGCGGGAGTGTGGCAGTTGTTCATGAGGACCTAAAGAGGTTTTTGTTCATCTACTCTTTTCTCTCAGGTTTCTGGTGCAGTTCAAACAGGACAAAGTATGTGTGAAGTTTCTCCCGGGGGGCCCCAAGAATGGCAACAGCGCCATCTGCAAGCGCAAGAACAATCGCCTGCTGGAGGTGTCTGTGCCATCACCATAGACTCTTACCCCCCCTCCCTCCGCCCCCACCACCCGTCCTAGCCGCATCTCCTCCCCCCCGCCGCGTCTCCC
>JAACJT020000030.1:13662553-13679262 GCA_009936485.2 Gymnarchus niloticus | reverse complement strand
GACCTACACCCTGGTCCTCTGCTGTGTCTTGCTGGACCTACACACTGGCCCTCTGCTGTGTCTTGCTGGACCTACACACTGGTCCTCTGCTGTGTCTTGCTGGACCTACACACTGGCCCTCTGCTGTGTCTTGCTGGACCTACACCCTGGCCCTCTGCTGTGTCTTGCTGGACCTACACACTGGCCCTCTGCTCTGTCTTGCTGGACCTACACCCTGGTCCTCTGCTCTGTCTTGCTGGACCTACACACTGGTCCTCTGCTCTGTCTTGCTGGACCTACACCCTGGTCCTCTGCTCTGTCTTGCTGGACCTACACACTGGTGACCACATGTCCTCTGTAGGTGACTGTAGTCTGTATACAGGGCCTTTGGGTGATTTTGTCCCTCTGCTTACTGTCATCGGCTGATGTGCCATCCTCACTTCCTTTGAATAATACCATAAAGAAGTACTCCGTGACAGACATCTCCTCTGCCTTACTCTGAGAGCCACGAGTAGTAGATTAAGGAGGAACCGCATACCACCGCCTCCAGCACATTAAGTCAACCCAAATGAGTTCTTGTTGCTCCTTCATAAAGCTCCAGAAAAATTATTTAGCAAAGAAAGTAATTATCCGAAGGTCTCCTGCAGCGGGACCGAGGCCTCTAAGGAAGCTGGTGTTGGTGCTCCCTCAGGCGGGGACAGAAGAGATCCTTCACCCTCTGTCTTATGGAAGTTAGCTTTTTTCTTTTTTGTGCCTTACTTTTTTCTATCTTCACCATCTTTAATTAGGCACAGGGAAACTAAGTGTTAACTAAGGCCTCACCTTAGATCATGATTCTTGTTCTTGTTACGTCCACATCTACTGGAGTTAAAGCAGAACTCAAGTCGGAAACGGTAGCTTTTCATTCTTCTGTCCTGCTGAGCCATGCTATTAAGAGAAGACGACTCAAAGAGTTGACCGAATTTGGTCGAGGACCTCAAGATTAGAAGGCATCCATTTATATTCTAATACCAAGAGGTATGTAACGGAAAGACAACATTGCTGACTCATGATGGTTAATCAGAAAAGGGAACCCAAGAACGGAGGCCAATGTGCTTTACTGATCACAGCCAAACTTTTTGTCAAACTAGGGAATTTTCTCAGAACAGTGGGTCCAGCAAAAACATCTTATTGTCCTGCTGAACAATCTCTACTCTGCACAAGAAGGCACATTCAAGATGTTACATGCAGAAACTGGCTGATTGCAGATAAATCGCCGTCAGAATTGTTCAGTATCTGGTATGGAGATATGGTCCTCATGAGATTAACGGACATCAAGTATAGCTATATGAATATGGTTCCCGTGACTCTTTGTGGACGTGATGACCGGACGATGAAGAAGCTGAACAGGAATTTTTTTTGTCTTAAACATCTTTGCCAGCACGAAGCAGTTCAAAGAATGCCATGAAGGAAAACAGACATGAAATTTAGATCAAATCAAGCTTGAAATTTCACTGTAAGCACAAATGACCTTATTGAAATATAATGGGAAGACTAAAATGGTTCATTTGTATCCGGTCTTACTCTATGAGAGACAGATAGATGCAGTATGTACATGTGTAATCTTCCTGGAGAGGTTGGGGTTGAGGGCTTTGCTCAAGGACCCCTCAGTGATCTGCTTGTTTTGCCAGCCATGGGGTTTGAACCCAGACTTTCCAGACTTAGGAACAGATCTCTCACCACAGAGCTACACACCTGCCCTCATGCTTGGAAAAGTAGAAGGCAAAAGAGTGTGTGTTGTTCTGTGTCGTCTCTGATGACACACCCGAAATGACTTCGTTGTGACAGCGCTGGATGCTGGCACATGGAGTTTTTGATCATGGAGTAAGGTCATCAGGGTAAGTCATGTGTTGACAGACATATTGCTGGAGACTTGATGGTCTCTGCAGCCAGGGTTTATCTGAACTCAGGGAGGAGTCAGTCAGGGCAAAGGATGAGCTGGACTGGACTAGCATAATTAAATGTGCCTTCATTAAACCTTCTGCTGACCAGAAGGCACAGCTTTTCAGAAGCACCTGGTCTTTGATCCAGAAGTTATTCTTAGCAGTTATTGTCTTGCCAGTGACACAAAGATCTTTCTCCTCAGCACTCTGGGACTTCAAGTGTAGTCATTTTCATGACTCATTGCTCCTAAGAATTTGAAACATGACAAACTTTGATTTTTCCTCTCTGTTTGACACGAGGTTTCATGCAGGATATTTGTGTGAGTGGTTGGTAGGACTGTGCTAAGATCATGTCTATAAGATCCAGTCCCAGTTGTAGATGAAATCACGAGGAGGATCTCAAGAGGAGACGGGGAGTGGAGTAGTATAAATGTGGGAGTCATCCTGATATCAAGGCTGTCAGGACTTCTGTTGTGAGCTGCTTTACTAAGTACCTTCTGGGGCACAGCCTCGCACGAACGCACACATGCCATGTAACAGAAACTTGGCTCCATGTCTGTTTGCCATGTGCTTAATTTGGCCAAAAGCATTGTTAACGGAAATGGCTATATGTGGGAGCCCAGCCCTCCGTAGAGAACCTACATGACGAGGTGAACTCAGCAGCAGCCTGGCCGGTTGACTAATGTCCCTATTTTACTGGCCTTGTCTCCAGGGCATCTCTGCTGTTTCGGTCCTTTTTCTCAGCAAGCTGAGCAGCTCATTTGCGGTACGAGGTATGGGCCTGCCCCTTCGGGCCGCATGCTCTGTCTCTCTAAATTAAGTCCCCTGTCATTGGTCAGTCCTGCTGCTGTCTCGCATTTAGCATCTCACTGGGTCTTTATCTGCACTGATCAGAATTGTGGGTGACTTGCGGTTGCTTTCTGATCCTAAAGTGACCTTTTTTAAAACCGTCTAGGAGGTTGGTGTTGAGATCTTAAGGAATCCTTTATTTTAAACCCTTAGAATCATCATCAATCTGGAGATTGAGGCCACCTTTTAGTTTCCGGTGTTTTACTTATTTAGGGAGTGTCGACTCTCTCGCACGGTCTCCTTTTGGGAAGCCGGTGGTCCCCGCATGGCTGCTCCTCGTCTCGGATCATGTTTCTCATAGATGGTTCTCCGCTGACTAATCATAGGCCTGGCTATGCCTTTGACCCGGCTCTCTGCCAGTGGGGTGCGGTATCGGACTTTAGAGGTGACCTCCCATGACCTTCCGGCCATGACCAGCTTCGTTGGACATAGGAATGGGTTTCTTTCACTTCTGCACCTGGCCTTCTGAAGAAGCCTTTTGATGAGGAGACTCACAACAGGTGTGCCAGGGAGTCTTCAGGACATGGTCCGTGGTTCTGGGTTGGACTATACAGCGAGTGAGCGGTGACTAGCTCTCTGTGGGGCGGGCTGCTGCTACATGTTGAGCAAGTTGATGAGAGGCCTTGAGCTCATGTGAAGATGTTTGAAGGTGGACAGTAGTTAAGGGAAGCTGTTGTAGCTGGTTAAAGGTGGGGGTTGCTCATAACATGAGGACAGCCTTTGAAAGTGAGAGTATGTGAGGAAGATGAGAGGACAAGAAGGAATGTAGACGGAGCAAAGAAGATGGTGGAGAGGCGTAGATGAAGGCCAGTTAATCAACAGTTAATTGTGTGCTTTGGGATGGCATCCTGTCAGCAGAGATAAGTTGTCGCGTTTTCCACTTGAGCTGAGACTAAATGATTGTAAAATAAGTTATGGCCGTCCTTGGGGCTGTCTGGCGTCGCCGGGAGAGCGCCCCACCGGAGAGGTGCCCCCGTCAGTACGCCTTCTCCGCCTCGTATTGATGTGAGCTGAATGTTATTTCATTCAGCCTCTAGTCACAGCTGTCAGCTCCGTGCATGAGGAGTGAGGCGGCCACGATGGCCCCCACCAGTGAGCCGCGAACGCCACCCTTACTGCGACGGCCTGTGTTTGCCCACTGCTGCCCCCGACGTGCTTCCTCTGGTTTCCCTTGTTCTCCGTAGATGCCGATAACGGTAATGAATAATAACGGGAACACGGTTATGTACCTTCTTCCCGCAGATGCTGGTCTGGCAGACTCCATCTGCTCCAGCCCCAGTATCTCCAATACCACCAGTCCCAAGATGGATCCTCCACCTTCGCCTCACGCCAATCGCAAGAAGCACCGCCGAAAGAAGAGCACCAGTAACTTTAAGGTGGACGGCTTGTCCAGTACTGCCGAAGGTAGCTGACCCCCCCACCCACCCACCCTACACCGATGGCCACCGTGGTGTTCTTTCGGACACACACACACAAATTAATGTTTTTTTTACTTTGCCATATTTCTCCAGAAATATTTAGCAATTATTTAAGTACCTTTTCATTCCAGCTTTGCTGTATTCCATGCTCAGGTTTTTTTATTTATTCCAAGCTTTTCATGTTTGTTTTGTGGTCCAGGGGCAGCCGAGCCTCTTTTCCTGACCACGAGTTCCTCATTTTTATTTATTAATTTATTTATTTTTTGCCTCGTTTTGATTAATTAGTGAGTTACTAATTTTCAGTTAAGTACGCACCCTGGAGTCGTTTAATTTTTTTTTAGCCAATGTCACAACAAATTAAATGTCTAAATAAAAAAAAAAATCTTTTGCGATATTTTTATGAAATGGAAATCTGATGCTGGGATTGCTTAAAAAAGTACTTGGTACTAATAATTACGTAGCGTTTCTCATCATTTCCTAGACTTTGTGGGTGGGCTTTACAGTTTGTGAGCCTTCATCAGGTAGGTCACGTGTCCTGCAAGTGATCCGAGCTGCAGGTCCCAGGGGGAATAATTACTGAAGGTTTCTAAGCGTTTCCCGCTCCCCTGCAAATGAAGAGGTAGCCTCTCCTGTGTGCGATGTTGGGTGATCTTGCAGGTCCTCCCCTGGCACGACACGTATGGCGTCGGGGACAGTAAATGATGTGTGACGATCAGACTTTGTGCTTTATTTGTCTAGCTAACGTACTTTTGCTTTGGGGGACAGCAGAGAACCAATAAAAGTGAAATGTCATCTAAAATCCACCAGATGTCATAGCGTAAATTCAGATCAATTGAAGTTTCATAAGTGGTAGACGGAGCTCTATGGATATAACATTAATACTACATACGTATATGATATTATTACTAGTGCTGCATTATTAATATTAGCAGTACCAAGCAAAAGTATGAAAACCCTTTCCTATTAATGTATTCAGTCTTTTGATTTTGTGGAACTGCCACGGGATCGATCAATTAAGCAACTAAATATAAATATTCAATGATAGAATTAAGGAATTAAATGATGCAAATTACATACATAAATACTTAAATGCCCAAGCTGACATTCCCACTAAGGTTAGCTTGTGCTGATATTTGCTGAAATTAAAAGTGTTTGATTGTGTTAGCAGGCAGACCATTTAGAGGAAGTGCTTTTTCCGGGTCCCGAATGGTCGGTCAGCAGTGAGGACTCTCGCCTGGCTTACTGCACAGTAATGTGACCGGCAGCTCAATGCGGTACCCGGTGCCCTGTATACTAAAAAGGTTTTCCCTCCCGTAAAGGATGCTACTTTGGATTATGCCTTTCATCTTGAAAAAATCCTAAATAGGCTGCATGTGCTTTACCTGAAAAATAAATAAGGCAGAGCGTCTGAAGGATGGCTCTGTCTGACTCTCCGTTGATCCCAAAGTATGAAGTGCCCCCCCGCCACCGAAGAGCTACGAACCGCGCTGGACCGATCACGGTGCCCGTTCATAATGCCTTCTAGGTGTGGCGAGTTTGATCTCATCACTAGGCAGATCAGAGCTCTTAAATACCACTCTTTGATGGATGCTGCTCTGTCCCCAGCGCACTTTGGATTTTGAACCTTTAAATGGTCGTTCTGGAGCGTGATGGAGCTGGAGAAACCCTGATGGGCGTTGAACGCGGTGCCTAAACTCCCATGTATGCTCTTACACTCTGCACCTCGTTCCCCCTGCCGGTCACAGTCTTCACGCTTCGTAAAGAGGCTCAGCATTGCCGGACGCTCCCTTACCGCTGCACAGTCTGCCATTTGTCAGTAATGCACTTAAGTGAAATATTATAAATAATCCACTGTATTGAAATCTTTTATCAGCTGTGTCACTTCCATTATTCAATAAGCGATTAGTAACAGTCTCCCAATTTAGCCATTAAGCACTTGCGCGTGGCCCCTGCTCCCCCTGTCACTCCCAGTGCCAGATGAAGTATCAGCCTGTCATGGCGGCTTATTCATGGGGGGTGGTTCTCACCCAGGTAGCTCTCCCCCAGACCAAATGGTACGGGCTTTTCTGAACCCACCCAGTGAACAGCCGGCTATAAGGACGGGGGGGGGGGGGGTTACACTGAAAGTTCTCTTCTTCCTCAGCTTAAGAGAAATGCCTCCCCAGACCCATGTTTTGTTCTATATTGGTTGTAAAAATATTGATTTAATTATATAGCTGCTTGGCAGGTGGATTTTATATCATTTCTGGTGTTATTTTTTACCCACGTACACCTTTACATTAAATGTGGGCGGAGCCATCCTATGCACACTGCAATCCAATCGAGGCTGTGGGGTGGGAGTGTGGGCGGAACACTCCTAAAAGAGACTGTGGTCGAGGTCCCAGGCACCTTAAACTTGACAAGCCCCCCCCCCCCCCACGTGTGCTTTAGCCTCTTCTCCCCGTTAAGCAGCGGCACCTTTTTATTCGAGCCTCCCGTGATCCGTCATGCTGAAATCGATAACCAGTACATAGGCTTGCGGTTTCTCAGAAACCCGGGGTCCCACGTGGAGGTCTCCCGGGGAAACCGATATGCTGGGCTGGCTGGTAGAGGATGTCTTCTGGTTCTCCAAATGTTTACACCCCTCCCCCCCAGTGAAACACCAGAGATTTCACTGGGGCCTGATCTTTTGTGGGTCTGATTGGTGGATGGACGTTTTCTTTGGTTCCCTTCGCTTTTCCATATTTGATTCATGTATTTTTTTTTGACCTACCTGGAGGGGGTTCACATGGCCAGACCCCGACCGTATGTGTGCCAGAATGTACCGCAGGATTAGGTTTTCATACCCGCCTGCATTTGGTCTTCGGTCCGGTACTCGCCTGGCGACTTGGACCATGCTTAATCGGTGTCCAAAAATACCTCAGGGAGGCACTATTGTGTACCGCTTAGCAAGATGGCTAACATCTACAGCTTAAGTAAAAAAATAAACAAACACGGTTGTATAAATAGGTAAAAATATGACACCGAAAGTTATTCAGTTTGCCTTGGATGGGCAGTACACCTGGAGGGGCCAGATCCGTACGTGAACAAACTGCAAAGATGCATCTATAATATGCAGTATGTGCAGCAATGCAGGTTTTACTTCACATTTGATTCCTTGTTATTTTTACCGCTGAGTGCGAGGATGCAATTGACCCATTTCTGTTGTGTGTGTGTGGGAAATGTTTGTTGTGCCTTCAGGCCCCCAGAAAAGCCTGCCAGCCAGCGGTCAGTGTCACCCGGCCTGAGAAATAAGTGGGAGAAAGGCTGTGGAGGGCTTGTCACCTGGGAATGTCAGTGTGGGGTGATTTACACCACACCACGGGTTGCAGCTCCGGTCCCACAAAAATGAAGTATAAATCTTTGAACCTTGTCTCACGGAAGATCGCCGGTGTGTGATCCATTGTTTCCTTGGTAACATTGGTGTTTCCCCCATTGGCGACTCCAATCAGAACCCACCAGCATCCTGTCTGACTTAAATGGTGGACCACTCCCCCAGTTTGAGTGATGGGCGTCGCTTTGGCCACGCCCCCTGAGGTGTGCTTTTGTCGTCCTGGTTTTTGCTTCACACCTCCCTGCCATGAAGCTGCTACCCCCAGCTTCCCCAGTCTGCACACTCACAGCTCCCTGCTGTGTTCCAAGTTGCTTCCTGTTTGCTCTCATGGTCTTTTTTTTTTCTGTCAGCCTCTTTTTTTCCCCTATTGGTCTTGTCAATCCTGTCGTTCTTCCCAGGCCTTGTGCCCCCGTCCTGAAGTACAGATGTCAAAAAACTTGGCGCCTTGCTTCTAATCCATGTTTGGTAACGTGGTCAGGCTGACTTCCCGCATGCCGGCACATCCCTGTGTCTCACCTGCCTAACTGGACCTTGAGGCCTTCTTAACGAGTAACAGGCCAGTGCCATCTCTGAGGGACTCCCTCCGTCTGCTCTAGGGGAGCCACCCGCTCCCGCCCCTGTCCTCCGTGGTTTTGTGTGTGGGTGGCGCTCAAACAGTTTTGGGGGGGAAATGGTTAAATTTGTCCCACCTACCTCCAACCTCAGTGGTCTCATATTTATGCCTTCAGCAGAAAAACGGCATTCTGCGTATGGGGAGCCCTGTAATAGTCTCTAGGTTATTAATGTTGTAAAATGGTACGAATAATATTGGAAGTAATGACCTGTGTCACCAAGCAATACTGTGTGCTGTGACATTTAAGTCCAGTCTTTTAATTTGTGTTTCCTCCCCCCCAACCCCATACCTCTGCACCCCCCCACGACCCATCTGCATGGGCCGCAAGCCTCTAAATGGGGGAGTTGTTTGCTGTTAAAGGTTGCTTGTGTCAGAGTTCACAAATTGCCTCGGCTCGGCCCTGTGAACGGAGCCGCCGTAGCTGGGAGTCGTACAGTAATGACTATGACGTCTCCTGGTCCCTGGTCTGTCCGTTTGTGTTTATCTAACGGTTATTTGTACAGTGAAATGTACGATCTCTGGCTAAGATCAGGGTATCTGACACGGTCTTACAGTGAAATGTATGATCTCTGGCTAAGATCAGGGTATCTGACACAGTCTTACAGTGAAATGTATGATCTCTGGCTAAGATCAGGGTATCTGACACGGTCTTACAGTGAAATGTACGATCTCTGGCTAAGATCTGGTTATCTGACACGGTCTTACAGTGAAGTGTACGATCTCTGGCTAAGATCTGATTATCTGACACGGTCTTACAGTGAAGTGTACGATCTCTGGCTAAGATCAGGGTATCTGACACGGTCTTACAGTGAAATGTACGATCTCTGGCTAAGATCAGGGTATCTGACACGGTCTTAGTGAAATGTACGATCTCTGGCTAAGATCTGATTATCTGACACGGTCTTACAGTGAAGTATACGATCTCTGGCTAAGATCTGGTTATCTGACACGGTCTTACAGTGAAATGTACGATCTCTGGCTAAGATCTGGTTATCTGACACGGTCTTACAGTGAAGTGTACGATCTCTGGCTAAGATCTGATTATCTGACACGGTCTTACAGTGAAGTGTACGATCTCTGGCTAAGATCTGATTATCTGACACGGTCTTACAGTGAAATGTACGATCTCTGGCTAAGATCAGGGTATCTGACACAGTCTTACAGTGAAATGTCAGCTTTTTGCGATGTAAAATCAATTTTAGGCACAAACAGTTAAAGATACGAGTTTTTATCAAGATCTTTTTTTTGTCAGATCTCCAACAATGGCTATGATCAGTTCAGGTTTTTTGGGTCGAACAACATGGGAGCAGGCTTGGCTGTGATGCGTTTTGGAGGTCCTGAGGTCCCAAGCCCCCAATAGGGGTGCACATTCACTAATCTGCTCTTCTGAAAGGCGAAGCGTGTAAGTGGCCATGGGGGGGTGTGCCTCTGAGTGGTGCCCTTTCCCTTTTATTTTCAAACACATTAACGCACCTCAGTGCGTCGAGGGAGGTGATGCAGGCAGCTAATTTATGCCCGTGCGGGGCGACTTTCTGCATTGTTGCCTTCCATAATTGTCAAACAGCCACCCTCACCCAAAAAGGGGGCAGAATTTAATTATGATGAGAACATTGCTCCTGACCCCGCAGGCCCCATCGCCGTGGAGGGGTGGGCCCAATCACAGTCGAGACGCTCCAGTGGTCCCCGTTCCCCTGTGCAGAGACAGCAGCCATCGCAGGTTCCCTCGTGATGCCAGCCTGCTACCCTCCGATGTGGTGGAGGGTCCTTCTGGCACGTATCAGCTGAGGAGCCTCAGCCCTTTCGTGTCCTGAGGAATCGTTAGTGAATTGGTCAGAGCGAAACGAAAGGCTCGTACCTGGATCAGTAAGGTGACACCGTGACGAGACAGGGTGGGGTGGGAGGTGATGCCTCAGAGGGCTGGCAAATAGTGTAGTCATATGCTGTCTGTATACAGTATAGTCATGTAACTGTACCTGAAATATAACTCACGACACTTTGAGGCTGCTGGGGTACCTCGCAGTGTGGTGGGCTTAGGTGGCCGGGTATAGACATCCCATATGGGGGGGGGGGGGGATTAGGAGCCAGTGATGCACTGGCCAGTTTCCCCACCCACTCCCAGGCGATGTGGTTCCTAGCCCAGTCGCTGGTACAGCCTGAGAGTGTCCCTCATGGAAGGCTGACAGTCTTTTCGGTCCAGTTATCCCTAACTCTGAGTTCAGTTTGCCAGACGAGATGTGAGCGGGTGAGTGAAGGGGGCGTGTTGTTGTGCTGTGCCATGCTGACACACGTTCATTCAGTCACACCTGTTACATTTCACAGAAGACCCTAAGCTTGGCTTCCGCTTTAAAAGCACTGACTCACCGGTAGAGGTGGTGACAGGAGATTTTTGGGCTAATACCTCCAGCCCGGTATAACATTAGTATTGAGAGTCTAATGACCTCAGATGACAAATGTGTAGTCTGCTGTAATCTGCCATAATAACACCGAACATGAACGAGTGCCACTGTTTACCAAGACTGTGTATCATCGTCATTCGTAGGACTCGTTTTAGGTTAAATTGTTGGCGATATATCCTTGTGATGTTTTATAACTCTTCACACGAGGCAGTTTAATTGTTGATCCCCCGTTTTTAACCGAATGAAAACAAGAGCGCCCTCGAGAGGTGAAGAAAACTGTGTAAGCACTGCTTAAAGTGCATAGATATAGTGTGCTTGTATTTTTCCAGCTAAAGTTCCAAACACAGAAATGCACCGTGTCCGTCAGGCTCAAACTCACCTGGTACCACATGATCAGCCTTCCTGAGCAGCTTGGGAGCCGGGCCCAAATGGAGCCAGTTTTGAGTAGGTCACCTAGTAGTGCATTATGGGGAAGAGAGACACCCTGAAGCTTAAATAACTACAGTTAACGAGGATACAGGCGTGGGGAGTGTGCCTGCAGTAGCTCTCTACTCTTAGCATACAGCGTTATTAACATACGTTTTGACAGGCTTCTGATTTATTTACATTTTTTATTTATGGGTTGTCCGCTTGCCAACATACCTGTATGTTTATAATGAACTGCGGATAGCTGATTGTTTTTATTCCCTGCAGTCTCCGCAATTATGTAAATGAGTATTGGTTTTGTTTTAGCTGCACACACATACTGCTGGTTCTAGGTTCTGTTTTATCAGTTTGGTCCTTGGTTTACTGTCACGCCTAGAAACCGGATAGCTGTGGTACCATGCTGGCCTATTATGTTTCTGGGGCCCGAGCAGAGACACATTAGCCTTCGGTTACTATAAAACTGATGTGAAGTGTTGTTGGAAGTATCACGCTGCTTCCAGAAATCATGCTATTTTTGCTGGAGAGCCGAGGTAATTTCATTTTCCCCCTTCTTAACGTTGAATGTGCCCTTCAGTACTCTCACATCCATGAATACGTATTCTTTTGTGTGCAAACCGTCCCTCGGTGGTCCCCCATCCACGAGAAAGGCCATGTTCGTATGATGTCTAACGTTCGGCTTTGTTTTGAAGAACGGCCATGTCCATATGATGTAAAACGTTCAGCCGTTCTTCTGAAGAAAGGCCGTGACCTCAGGTGAGAACTGGAGGAGCTGTGTCTGTCAAAACAAGCTCCTGGAAGGGGTCCTCCAACTCCACACCCCCCCATCTTCCTTAGGCCAGTGCCAACCCTTTAATGTTCAGAAAAAAGATCTCAAATGATGCCTACCAATCAAATGTCGTGTTTAATTCTTGGTCACATTCAAAGATCCATGAATTGGATCCTTACATTTTCCTGTCAACAGCGGTTGAAGTCACTTTGTAAGATAGACACGCTTTGCTATATTCCTTCAATTCCTGAGAAGGTGTGGGTTCATCGCTGTGGTCCTGCTTGCTGCCTTATTCTGAGAGGAACCATGTCAGCACCTGCTATCCAGGTGCTCCCCTGAAACCATCTTACCAAGACCGGAGTCCAACAGGAAGCCTGGCCCAGCACCTGCCTTGATTACCCGCTCATTATCTAATTGGGAAGCTGCCTCTCCTCATTAGATTAAATGGAAAACAGAACCCAGTCGTTGTCGGGTCCGGTTCTATCGAATGATCCCGTCGTCGGTGCCTTTGAAAATCTACGTCGGACTCAGGGGGTGGGGTGAGTGGACATCTGTGTGCCTCCGGGCACCTCAGTTTTCCTCCCTGCTAAAATTACCTTTTTCCGGTTAACCGTTTCCAAATGTTTCCAGTGCCTCATGCCCGTGGAGTGCCCAGTGACACTGGCCAATCTTCGCTCTTGCTTTCAGGGGAGCATATGTGACCTTAAGGTTTGCTCTGACTGTGGTGCCTGACCTCTTCGGGGCTCTCAAGGCACACGTGCGTGTGGACTGGCCTGTGAAGTACCCAGGCTGCAGCTAGGGAATATATCCTGCTCCTGTACCAGAGGCTGCCAGCCGGTGTCTCGGCGGCATGACAATGGCGATGCCCTGGCGTTTGGCACGGAGTGTGCTTCTCAAGATACAGAGGGCCTTTGGTTTTATGACCTCGTGTGCAGCCAGAGCAGTGACGCTCCATGTGTTGGTTAAGTCGTGCCCTTCCTCGTCCTCAGGATGAAATAACGTAACTGTTTTTACACTAAGCATGCAAGTTAGAAGTTGAGGTTTCAGCTGGGACATTTCTGTGATGCTTGACTGTAATTTCTTCTTGTTGGTTACATCAGTGCTTAGATTCCAGAATATGCCGGAATTCCCATCAACAAAACTTTATTAAGCCGTCCCGTGTAAACCTTCCCCAGCTTTACCCAGTTTTGTCCTGGTGCTAGGTTTTGACCGGACCTGTGCACCCTTTCATTCATGCTACCTTGGTAGCCCTCACAGCTTCAGGGCCTGGTATATGTGTTGGTAGCCTACGCCCTGACGCCTCTTGAGTTTGGTAACTGTCTTTCGTCTTCCAGAACAAGAGGAGAACTTCGAGTTCATAATCGTGTCTTTGACGGGCCAGACGTGGAACTTTGAGGCAACCTCATATGAGGAGCGAGATGCCTGGGTCCAGGCCATTGAGAGCCAGATCCTGGCCAGCCTGCAGTCCTGCGAGAGCAGCAAAAACAAGGTGAGGCCGAGGTCGAGATGGTTTCTGCTCTGGCACCTCCTGGATGTGTGTGAGTGATCCCACATTAGTGTTCCACCCACAGCATCTCAGCCACCTGCTGCTGGTTTTTCTGTCTTCCATCTTATAACTCATCCATCCTTCACACATCAACATGCGGGCCAGCGTTTCAGTGACTCCGTCAGCTTGGCATTGCCTCTTCTGAGACCTCTTGCCGTTGGCAGTCTTAGCTGGTCCAGAAATGCAGTGTGATCGCATCAGATTCTCGCACAAGCGGCTTTGATACGTTGAATCTCAAGAGCCCGATGTTTTGCGCGAGGATCAGGATTAGATTTCACCTAAATCAGTAATGAGGCACTTTAACGAGCATGGTGATTGCCGGAGGCAGTCTGACAATGTCCCCCTGTGTACAGTCGCGCCTGCCCAGCCAGACGGAAGCCATCGCCCTCCAGTCCATCAGAAACCTGAGAGGGAACAGTCGCTGTGTGGACTGCGATGCCCAAAGTGAGTCTGTCTCTCCTATCTAGGGTAGCGTTAACATTTGATTTCAAGGCTGCCGCTAGGGCGCAGGACCTTGGGCCTGAGTCCTTGTCTTCCAGGGTCACTTGTTTTTGAATGCTGCTGTCTTCTGTGACCTCCCCACAGACCCTGACTGGGCCAGCCTAAACCTGGGCGCCCTCATTTGTATCGAGTGCTCAGGCATCCACCGCAATCTCGGTACGCACCTGTCTCGTGTGCGTTCACTCGACCTGGACGAGTGGCCAATCGAGCTCATCAAAGTCATGTCTTCCATTGGCAACGAGCTGGCCAACAGCGTGTGGGAGGCCAGCGCCCAGGGTCGCATGAAGCCTGCACCCGAAGCGAACAGGTGAGCTCCCTCCGGAGGGTATGCGGGAGTTAACTGGTTAAATATGTGTTAAGTAGCTTGTGACATACTAAACGGCCCTGGCTTGTGGGCTGATAAATCACACAGTAGGGTTGATTTGCTCGAAGGATGTTTGTGGCAGTGATGAAATGTTCAGACGGATTTCCCTGGGCAGCCTGAGTAGGGTGTAGGGTAGAAGAGAATGGTGCAGTGCTATTGAACGTATATATCATACACACATATAAATACCATCGGGCATAATAAATAACATTGTGGCGACTTTTTTTTTTTTTTAAATACTGCACTGGGCATTTAGATTTGGAATTTAACTTTGATTTTTGGAAACTCTGTGTGGCTCATAGCAGCCTCACTTTTCGTCCATACTTAAGTCTAGTGAATAATGCATTATGGAGTATATTATTGAATCCTACATAACAAATATGACTGACTACGGAATAACAGATCTCATGTGCTTGGAGTAGTGCCTTACCTTCACGTTATTTTGTTTACCTGCTGTTATATTGCAAGTCTGTATTTTGAAGATTTGTACAATCTAAAGCACCTTCACTCAGTTGGGTACGTTTAATTTTTATCAGAAGACATTCTCTACGGTAAGCTGCCAACCAGCTGTTAAGACTCAGGCACACAACTAAATGCAAGCTAGCGGCTCGGAGGTCAGCCCCGGTGGTCCGGCTCTCGGACACATCGCTAACAGGAAGGTAGCATCTCGGAGGTCAGCCTTGGTGGTCCGGCTCTCGGAAGCATCACTAACAGGAAGGTAACATTTCGGAGGTCAGCCCCGGTGGTCCGGCCTCTTGGACAGATTGCTAACAGCAAGCTAGTGGCTCGGAGGTCAGCCCCAGTGGTCCGGCCTCTCGGACACATCACTAACAGGAAGCTAGCGGCTGAGAGGTCAGCCCTGGTGAACTGGCCTCGTGCTATGGCCTCCACAGAGCCCGGCCTGCTTACTGGAGACGGCCATCATTACAAATTACACCTGCCTGCAGCCAGCAGAGACACCGACACCATTTCACTCTCGATTCATTTGTCAGAAAAAGCTCCTTTTAATTACTCTTCTCTGGAAAAAAATCTTCTACTATGGATTGGCCGTTTTTCCTGCCCCATCACAGAATTAATGCATTTATTTTTGCACACAGACGTTTTTATTTATACCCCAGAAAGAGAACTGCATGGGGCTCCTTTGACACCTGACAGCAGATTACAGTGGCGGAATGTAATGAAATCAATTAACCCAAGTCTTAAGCCTGCAATTTGAACCAGTTCCACTAAAGACAGACAAAGGAAAACCAGTCATGCCTACCAATGCTGTTTATGAAAACATTTTGCTGGGCATTTTAGACCGTGACAAAAATCATCCGTCAGAATTGTTTCAGTAGGCTTTACCCTATCACGCGTATCAGTCAGCGCTTCTGGCCAGCTGTTTTTGTTTTGTTTTGGTATAGATCTGATATCCGGCCATAAGCCAGCAAAGGGTAAACATCAGCCAGGGTATCTCGGTCAGTGCTTTACAGAAGCTCTCATTGTTTCGACCAGCCACTCCCATAGCTTCTGTTAATCAAAAATACCAGATCTTTGTACAGTCAAAGCCTATCATGATCCATGCTTCCTTTCCCGGTTTCCGGTTCATTAAACAGCCAAGGATGGCTTGTGGATTCTGAAGTATTTTGTTAAACGCTTTGACGTCTTACTCTGCTTAAGGTTACCTGTTTGTTTAGAATAAAATTCTGCAGTAATTTTTTTGTTTATAGTAATAGATAAAATGTGCATAGCTTTCTATAGTAAAAATAAATGCTAAGCTTTCTGTTTCAATTTATTTCTACGTAAGCTAATCAGCTGATTAATAATACCCAAATATGAAAGTGGACTTGATGCGTTCTCGGTGGGAGGGCGGAGTTTGGTGTGTTCATCTTAATAGTATTGTAGATAGTCTGGAGATTTTCGGTTTAGCCGGTGAGAGCCAGTGTGAAATCTAAATCGAATGAGACAGCAAATAAGATAAAGGAATCAGTCTGGTGTCGTGGACTGCTGGCTGATGAATTCCAAAACCCACCCTCGTGGTCTCTCAAGTGAGTAATAGCAGCAGAAATTTCATTTTGCAAGTGGCTGATTTAATGATCCAAAGGGTAATTAATGGCCTGATTATCTTAATGTTAAATATGGCCAGCAGCAATTATGCTGACCTCCTGCCTGTCAAGGTCTGGGCTATTCCTGCCTTTCAATTAGGCCCCATTTGTGCGGGGTGCAGGGGTGCTGGAGTGGAAGGTCGGCTCTTGCATCCCTCTCTGCTGGCCCGGCTGGCGGGGCTCTGGGCCTGGAGTACCATTAGGACCATCCACAGGCTGCTGTAAGGCTCTGATGTCTGCATCCGGTTATCTGGCCTCGGGTTTGGGTTAAGGTTGGAGGGCAACCTGTGGACGGTGTTTATGTCCATGGTATGACAACTTCAGGCCTTATGAGGTGAACTCGTGCAGTTTGCCTGCTCCACGTTTCTGTTACTCTTCACCTTGACTATTTTGCAGTGGAGCGACTGTGTGACCGGTTTGACCGTTCCACACTGGAGCGACTGTGTGACCGCTTCGACCGTTCCACACTGGAATGACTGTGTGACCGCTTCGA
>JAACJT020000030.1:13620638-13637851 GCA_009936485.2 Gymnarchus niloticus | reverse complement strand
GCGTGGTGTCGGCGGGGGGGTGGCTGTATACGGCCGGGGGTCCGGGGGGGGGCGGCCGGGCGTGCGGTGTGTGGGGTGTGGTGTTTTTTCGGGGGGAAGGCGGCATACGGGATTAGTTGCGGTCAGTTGCAGGAGTCGCTTTTTACGGTGTGACCCGCAGTTATCGGCGGTTTATCACGATTTATCACACGGCGTGCTGCCGCGGCATCGATTATGTCGGCCTATGGCTGTGCGGGGTTGATTATCCCTGTCCGTGGAGGTATGCAGTCGATAATGGCACTCCAAGGCACGGACGGTTGATTATGGTAACTCGTGGTTTTGTACAGCTCTCCTCACGGCGATCCGCGATGGCAGAGTGTCGATTGTGGTGCTTTCCATAACAGGTCACCAAGCAGCGGTAAACGCGTGCAGCATCGCGCTGCCCACACGGGACTCGAGCCACCGCTGTCTCCGTACAGCCAAGCTCAGATTGAGAAAAGTATAGGTATGTTAGAAAAGTAATTAAAAAGTCTCTCTGGCTTTTGGATGTAGTTATGGAAACAGATTGGATTTGGAAATGTTGCCTCAAGCATCAGACCAGTCGACGTTATTTAGTTTGCTACGTCTCAGCCTCAACCTTTTCATCCAGCTTTAAATGTCACCCATAATTTATTCTGTACATTCCACCCTTTTTACATTATATCACATCCCTCGGTTTTTCTTGTTTCTATACCAACTGGTCAGGCGGTAGCCAACAGCCAGTGTAATGCATCACGATATTTTAAAGCATAATGTATTTTTTTGCGGCTGTGAGTCTGCTGCTGTTTTTAAAGCAGATTCCTTCTTAAATGACTCCCGTGCAAGAGCAGCTTGATCCGCGTTAAGCAATGCATGATAAATAGTTGATTAAGAGGCCTCTGCAGTAGTTACCCTCCGTGAAGGGTCACAGGGTAGCTCGCCTGAACAATGCAAATTCACGTTGCTTTGTCAGGTATATCGTTCTATCAGATTTAAAAGCTGATGTACCAAGTTCTTCACAGGCACAAACCAGCCGCTTACCACCATGACCTACCTCGATCACCCACGTGGCACCGTGGAACCCTGAACCCTGCGGGCTGCCATAATAAACCCTGCAGTAATTATAACACGATAATCAAGCCTGTGCTTCCATGGACTACGATAATCGACCCTTTACCACCATGGTCTTCCATAAACTAAGATTTAAGCCTTTCTGAATGTGCTATGTTGATAAACACCATAAATGAACTAGCCTACCACGACAAGCGCAATACAATGGAACTACCACGATAAGTCAGAATTTGATGAATGAGAATGATTAAGAGCACATTGAGGTACAGTGATCCTTCAGTACTCACTTTATTTAGCTGATAATGAATGGCACAAAAAAGAAATAACAATTTATCGCTTTTTTGCAAACTTGATATAATCAGCTTAAGCAATATCAAATATATAAAAAAATGTTCATAAAAATATTTGCAATTACAAAACAGTAAACTAAATGTAAGAGATCAGCCGCGGCACAGAAGGGACTCAGTGGAAAACAGAAGAAATGAAATTAACCCACAGTGACCCCTGCAGGTGAAGAAGTGCACCAAACGAAGGATTCATAAGAACGTGGTCGTCATTGTTTAACAGATGATGAGGAATTGCAGTGTTGCTGTGCCGGTGCTGCTCAGTTTGGCATTGCTGAGCGTCACGTCTTGCAGAATCTGTGGGACCTGTTGGGAGACTGCTGCTGTGGGGGGGGGGGTCTGCACCTCACGGCAGGCCCAATCGCGGGGCATCCGGCGCTGCTTTAGACGGACTCAATAGATGAAGCCTTCAGGCTCCAGAAGGAGGTAGCGCTGGAGCAGCCGGGGGATGGGCAGCCGGGGAACCAGCAGGTGGCAGTCTTTGCCATAACGCTTGCGGATTGTGGCGCGGCACAGGTGCTGCAGGAAACGGGGCCGGTACTCCAGGTCAAAGAGGGACTGGTAGAAGGGCTGGTGCACCTGTACAGAGCCGGAGGGGAGGGGAGGGGTTAAAGTTCAGCGGCAAGGGACGGCCGCTGGAATAGAAAGACGTCGAAACGCAGAGCCGTCTGCAAATGAGGGCATCGCCATGACAGCCAGATGCCAAGAGGGTCACACCTAATTACAGGGCCACCGTTATCACCTGGGACGGCAATTATCCAAAACACTCTGGAGACCTAAATATCCTAAAGGTGCCGAGCACGGAAGCTGCACACGCTCTTAAACGTAGACAAAGGGGGACAATAGAGAGGAAAACAGAAACGAGTTCAAACATCCAGACGTGCAGCTTGCCTCTGGCTGGGTCGGCGCAAATTAACAAGCGCTTCAGACAGGGTAATTAGGTGTGCTGAGTATTTACCGCACCCTTTCAGATCTGATTTAATAACGGACTTAATTACTGTAACTATCAATGAGACCAAAACAGACCGTGTCAGGTCCAAAGGCAGAGATCTGTTAGGATCGTGTTAATCCTCCTGCTTTCCTTCCCACAGAGAATGTCATTAATTATAGGAAATTAATTATGAGCCAGTACTTAAACGAATGTTTCTAAGGGATTGGAATGTTCTGGCATTTGGTCTGCCCTGCACAAATATTGTGTCCCCCTTGAATCAGAGACATGTCACTAAAAGGACAGTGAGCAAACCCAGCGATGGTCTGAACTCCGTGTCCATGGGTAGATCTTGCGGTTTAGAGATCTTTACACCCGTCTGTCATCGTTGGGGAGTATGCAGCTTGGCTCAGCCAGGCTGAAAGGAGACTATGAGAAGTTTATCTAAATGTCACCTGGAATATCTCCTCTGAAATGCTCTCCTTCCACTTGTATGTGACCGGGACGTGGCTATAGGAATTAAACAGGACCTCCACCGTCTTTGGAGCTGCCGCACAGGTGGTGAGAACCTGAGATTGGAGTCCGGTGAAAACACTTCTCAGTTAAATCCATGACATAAAAGTATATATAGTTGAATGAATCTTCATTTGATCCCATAACAGACGTCACGTGTGTGTGGTTTTGCATGCAATAGCTCAGCAGTGGTTCAGCACATAATATCTTGGGTAAATGGGACCCTGGCTTGTGGAGAGTAAGGGTCCCATGTGGGCCACGCACCTTGAGCAGGGCCAGGGGCCACACCTTGATGGAGCCGTGGTTGAGCAGCGTCTGGACCACGACGTGCGGCTGCTGTTCGGCCCTGACGGTGGCACTCTGCAGGACGCAGGACAGCGGAGTGGTGCCGTTGTAGTCGATGGCATTGACCTCTGCCCCGTGCTCCAGCAGCAACTCCACCAGTTCCAGCTGCACGTTGCGGGCGGCCTTGTGTAGTGGCGTCCGCTGCTCCTCGTCCGCCAGGCCCGTGTCGGCGCCGTGGGCCAGCAGCAGGCGGCACAAATGCAGGCGCTCCTGCGAGAGCTCGGGGTCTCGGGCCGCGCCGCACGCCGTCCCCAGTGGCGTCTCCCCCAAGACGCTGGCCCCGTTGACGTTGGCCCCGTAGCGGAGGTAGAGCCGGGCATGGTGCGGCAGGCCGTGACGCGAGGCCACGTGCAGTGGCGTCTCTGCCTCTTCCTCGCTGGCTTGGTCCACTTTGGCGCCGTAGCGGACCAGAGTCTTGGCACAGCTGGGGTGGGTGGGAGGGGTCGTGGTTACCACTGGTTAAACGAGCGATACGCCAAAGGGGAGAGACATTGCTGTTGTACCTTTGACAGAAGCACAGTGTTGGGCATTAGCTGTAAAGGAAAATACTTTGCTGCAATGACCAGGAAGGTCAGAGCTTCCAGGTTTGCATGCTAATTATTAATATCTGAGCCAAAATTATAGAAAGCTAAGTTTTAATTGACCAGTATTAATGTAGAAATGGTACTGAGTGCTCAATATATACCCTCCCTCTAAGCAGACACACCCTAATCCCTGTCACACTTAATTTCATTCAGTAAAAGTTCATTATTCAGAATAAATGCAATCTGTATTCAATTTCCCATAACTATCTACAGTAGTACGGGGTCATGGAGGGCCACAAGGACACAAGGCAGGCGACACCCTGGACGTGACGTCAGTCCATCACAACGCACTGACACACATGCACACCCACAAACACAGTGGCACGATGGGCAATTTGGAGAAGCCACTTCACATATCTGCATGGTTTTTGAACATGGGAGGGACTCAGAGAGTCCGGAGGGGACACTATGCAATTCACAAACATTGATGGACAATCCTGGCTGGTCTATTTTAGGCCTTATCTCAAGAGCAGATTAGCTCCTGAACTTGTTCACTGGGATGGACAGTAAGGCAGCAACAATTTTCACCTCTGTAATGAGAACTTAGGCTAAGCTTCACCACACAATTAGTTTGCCATCATCACAGGTCTGTCAGTCCAGCCCACTCACATTAGGCTCCTCCCCCTCACGGTAGACCCAACTGCTAGTAGTTTATTAGACGCTGGCTGCAATCACACGGATTTTGGAAGATGAAGGTGTTTCCACTTCAGGTGCTGGAGGTTAGTGTGTAAAGACCGCAGGAACTGCAGTTTGGGGGCTGTGAGAAGGAACATACCGGAGGGTCTGGGCGGTGCGGCAGAGGTGCAGCGGTGATAGGCCGTCCTCCGTTAGCAGGCCCGGGCTGGCCCCGTGCTCCAGCAGCAGCTCTGCGCAGTCGGTGTTGCCGTTCTCACAGGCGTCGTGCAGCGCAGTCCTGCCACCCGCCATCAAGTTTGGCCGCGCGCCGTGCTCCAGCAGGTAGCGGAGGCAGTCACCGTAGCCTTGGGCCGCTGCCAGGCACAGCGGACTCGTCACCTCCCGCTTGTACTCCAGGGACCAGAGGCCTGAAACAGCAGAAGAAGGTGACTATGGTAACACCTCTCCGTGTCCGACACCTCGGCCCACTCGGGAGCAGGTGAGGAGTGCGGCAAAGAAGCAGCGAGGGATGGGATTGAACTGGACGGGCTTCCTGACAGAGTGTGACCTCACTCCTGAGCAGAACCCTTCGGTTCTCCATGTGGCAGCCTGCTGTCTCTCAGGTTCTGACTAAACTCTTCTTAAGAACTTGATCAAGAAGTCCTTCAGGTACGGGGTTCCTACAGATGTGGCACAGTGTTTATCCCCCATAACAATGACTAGGTGCACCAACTTGACCTCCTGATTAAGTCTTTCCTTCATGGTCTGCCGTGCCTTGGGGCACAGGCGGTATTACCTGAGGATCCAAAGGTGGCAACACTGTTAGCCTGCCACTGCAGCTCACCCTGGTCCACCTCATAAAGCACGTCCACATCCACGTAGCTCTTCCTGAGAAGTGTCCTGAGCTCTGTGGAGTCTCCATTCAGCACGGCCTGGTAAAGCTGCACCAAGCGTCGGTCCCGGTGGTCTCGGGTCTTTATGCCTTCCTTGAAGGCCTCTCCCTCCAGGCGACCACTGCCCTCATTCAGGCACTCGGTGGAACACAGGTCTTCTAAATGCAGAGTCCTAAGCATCCCTCGGTGGAGCAGCTGCATCTCTGGTTGTTCCAGCCTCCTGATGGTGTGGCTCAGCCTCTCAGACTTGTGTATTTATAGGCTTTGCACATTTTTCCCAGTAGGGCTGCCTGTTGTGAGACTATGAATAGCCCGTTGTCCTTCGTTTGTGTTTATATTTAGACCATGATGCTCTGTCAGATGTTGCCCTGGACCGGAGCTGAGGATTTAATCACCGTTCACACGGTGCCTTTCATCAGCAAAGTGTCAAGGTTAATGTTTAGACTGGGTCAGATGGGCAAGAAGCTGGATCATAGTTACCATGTTAGATATCATGCTCCTCTGCCAGTACGAATGTGTGTTTTCTATAAATGTGTATAATGTACAATACAGTCATTTCCAAGGTAACCCTATTCCTGTCTGTTTTGTTTTTCTTCTCATTGTGCCTTTCTTACTCATGAGTGACCCTTTCTGAATGTTAGTTACCTCTGTCAGAATAACACAGGGCCATGTTTACATATAGAAAAAAAATTCAACAGTCTTTTTTCTTTATAGTAACACTTCCCAGCTTAAATCTAACCATGTTCTTGGGTTACCCTGGTCCTCTTCTCTTGCCCTTTCTCACCCTGGTCTTTCTCTCTTCTCTCCCTTCTTTACACTGGTCCTTCTCTCTTCATTCCCTCTCTTACCCTGGTCCTCCTCTCTTCTTGCCCTCTCTTACCCTGGTCCTCCTCTCTTCTTGCCCTCTCTTACCCTGGTCTTCCTCTCTTCTTGCCCTCTCTTACCCTGGTCTTCCTCTCTTCTTGCCCTCTCTTACCCTGGTCTTCATCTCTTCTTTCCCTCTCTTACATTTGTTCTTCTCTCTTCATTCCCTCTCTTACCCTGGACCTCCTTTGTTATTGCCCGCTCTTAACCTGGTCCTTCTCTCCTCTTGCCCTCTCTTACCATGGTCTTCCTCTCTTCTTGCCCTCTCTTACACCGGTCCTTCTCTCTTCTTGCCCCCTCTTACCCTGGTCTTCCTCTCTTCTTGCCCTGGTCTTCCTCTCTTCTTGCCCTCTCTTACCCTGGTCTTCCTCTCTTCTTGCCCTCTCTTGCCCTGGTCTTCCTCTCTTCATTCCCTCCCTTACACTTGTCCTTCTCTCTTCTTGCCCTGGTCTTCCTCTCTTCTTGCCCTCTCTTACCCTGGTCTTCCTCTCTTCTTGCCCTGGTCTTCCTCTCTTACCCTGGTCTTCCTCTCTTCTTGCCCTCTCTTACACTGGTCCTTCTCTCTTCTTGCCCTCTCTTACCCTGGTCTTCCTCTCTTCTTGCCCTGGTTTTCCTCTCTTCTTGCCCTCTCTTACCCTGGTCTTCCTCTCTTCTTGTCCTGGTCTTCCTCTCTTACCCTTGTCTTCCTCTCTTCTTGCCCTGGTTTTCCTCTCTTCTCGCCCTCTCTTACCCTGGTCTTCCTCTCTTCTTACCCTGGTCTTCCTCTCTTCATTCCCTCTCTTACACTTGTCCTTCTCTCTTCATTCCCTCTCTTACCCTGGTCCTTTTCTCTTCGTTCCCTCTCTTACCCCTGGCTTCCTCTCTTCTTGCCCTCTCTTACCCTGGTCTTCCTCTCTTCATTCCCTCTCTTACCCTGGTCCTCCTCTTCTCTTGCCCTCCCTTTCCCTGGTCCTTTTCTCTTCGTTCCCTCTCTTACCCTGGGCTTCCTCTCTTCTTGCCCTCTCTTACCCTGTTCCTCCTCTCTTTTTGCCCCCTCCTGTCCTCCATCGCTCAGCTTCTGTCCGGCTCCTGCTTTTCTCCGGCCTTATGCAGAGCACAGCGGCTAGGCTTAGATCTTTGGTAGCTGACAGTGAGTGTGTCCAGCTTTGCTTTCCGACTAAGCCTATGTATTGACATATTTTTCATGCCGGAAAGTCTCAACTGCAAGCATGTAATACTGGCCGTGCTGTGGCAGCTACCATTTGCCAAAGGGTGGTATGACCTGGGTTTCCAAGGCAGGCGGATGCAGGATTATAGTCACAGAGAAAGCACCAGCCATTCCCCTAAGACAATCTCATCTTGTTCCCTCACGCATCAAGAATGTGGCTGAGAATACATTTGCCAGAATAGACTGTTTTCCAGATTATGTCTGCAGAGAATTGTTTAAATGAACAAACAGCATGTTAATAGGAATATTCAGTTTAAAGAAATTGCTTTTAGGGCTTATTACACAGATGAAAATGTGATCAGCTTGTCACTTCTTCAGTGTAGTTAAAGCGTACAATTCATACAGCGACTGTTGACAATATCATCAGAAAGACGGACTGCAGCTGCATAAAGCACGTCCGTAGATCTTTAATCTCAAGTAAATACATGCTATTATTAGTGCCGACTTATTAATCCCGTGGGTTTAACAGTGCAAGCAGCACCAGGAATCATTTCCAGCAGGACATTTTCTCTCCTTCTGATGTAAATATGTGCACACATTTGCACTCCGAAGGGAATGTGGCTCCTGCTCGCTGGTATAAGGAGGAGCGGTTTCCACCAGGCTGTGACACATCCACGCTGTCCCACCTTTCTAATGTTTAGCACAGTAAGTGTGTTTGGAATTCCCCAGTTATTTAAAGGCTGAGTTTAGTTTACCTTCATGTGATTTATGTTGATTTAGTTTGATCATATCCAGTTACGAGATCAGAGTTAAGAATCATGTCATCTCTTTATTGGTAGCTCCTCGAGTTTTAACTTGTGTATTTACAGAACCCATATGTTGTGTTGTATTATATATACTTAATAGCAGCAACAGTGTCAGTATTTTTGTTTTGCTTGAATTTATTTTCAAATACTCCTTCTTGGCTAATATGACTGTGGCATTTCATTTCAGAGGAAACAAGTAAACCATATTTATTTACATTTGATACAAATTATTGTTTTTAGCTGTCATATAAATATGTATTAGCATAAATCCCACGACGGAGAAGTGGAGGGAAATAGTAACGAAAGATAAAATGACTGTTCTGATCTCCAGAAGTATTATTTCACCATCTGCTTTCACGTGAATAAGGCAACTTCATCTATTACTGTTTATAGCCAGCTGTTGTGGATTTCCTCAGAAACACTAACTGGGAGAAGGCCTCCAGGATACGGCCCAGCTCAAACTCTGGCTTATGAATTTGATGTTCTATTGTTTCACCGTCATGTACCGAGTCACCTCGTAGCTCAGGGAGGTGATTCAGGAGGCTAACCAAACCTCTATTTCAAAGACAGCCATTGGCAAATGAAGCAGCCGCTTTCATTTCAATTTTAACACGTCTGACAGGAAGCGGCTGCCATTTCCGCAGTTCTCTCTGCCGTTCTTGGACGTCCGGGATGACGTAGAAGTGCGTTTTCACAATAGTAGCTAATATTCTCGTTATATATTCGGTCAAAGTACAGTTCAACTGTAAACACGGTCATAGTATGGAAATAATATTATTTTAATATCTATCAGAAAAGTGCACAAGTATCAATTACACCTATAGGCTAAACTAATCAGCTGATTATTATGCTATAGGAAGCGTCCTGAAAGCTTATTATACAGTGCCTACAGTCCTGATCTGTCCAAAGATGTTTGACGTTTCCTTCCTGGTGAGCACATTGGCGTTTATGAAGTCCAGCTCATATGTTCCATGGAGGAAGTCTAGTGGCAGTTTAGTACAGGTAATAAACATTTATGCTGTTTACAAGGAAAGTTCTGCCAAAACTGTACTGAATACGTCATCTTTCTTATTTCTGTGCCACACTCACGGGGGGCTGCAGGCTGAGCCTCAGCTTGCTGTCCTGAGGAAGGCGTGTGTAATGGGCATGTAATGGCGTGTAATGGCATGTAATGGCGTGTAACGGGCGTGCGTTCAGCTGTGACGTACCACACTTCTTTGAAGTCCACTGCAGCTCGTCGCTCTGGAATTCCAGGATTCTGTTGAGAGCGTCCAAGTCGGAGAAGCCCTCCTGCAGGTCTTTCCAGTGGCGGGACAGCAACGTCTCCAGGGACGGTGGGCACGGGAAGGCGATGCCAGGTTGCCGGAGAGACCCCCTCCTCTGCGTGCCCCGTGCGCCGTCGCACATCCCGCTCAGGCCGGCTGGGGGGCAAGAGACGAGCGCGCTACCCTGGCGAGAGAGCATGGCTTAAAAGACAGCTGTGCTAGAGACAGAATGGCGACTGGGGTCTGTTTCAGGTGCTGATGGGTTTTTACCTGCCTGGGTGCTCGAGAGTGTGCTATTTATACCTTCTTTGTATTCTGTTTCATTTATTAATAGCTGGTTAAAGAGCGACTGAGCCTGATCTGCAATCACAAGACACGAGGCCTGACCACAGCTAGGCCGGATCCTTTAAAGGGCCATTTTCAGTGATGCTAAAGAGGAAAGGCAGACAGGTCAGCACTGGTCAACATGGCAGCCCGGTGAGCTGCCAATGCGGTGACATCATGTCAAACATCCTGGCTAAACAGACGTGAACCGAGCCCCATTGTCGCCTCCTCTGTGTCTGCTGTCACGTGTTGAGCCATGCAGCTGCTCACTAATCTCTGGTCATGTCCCAAAAGATATCCAACATTCCCGCGTCTCCACTCACAGTGCTTCTAATATCTGCCTTTGGACAGCACTGTCTGAATACGGGTTACCGGATGGGGAAAACGTTTAAATGTACGTACACGTCAAGCTAGCTACACTCGAAATAGAGAGATCGCAACTAAAGAACCAGTATGAGATAGCCAGACGTGTAAAAAAAAAAAAAGTGATATCTGACTGGCAAATCGCGAAATTTGTGCGATCGGGGGACGGGGGACAGGGGCTGACGCCGATCCGGGGCTGGGGGACTTGGCCTGGAAAAACTGTGAGCTTGCACGGCAGTTCACATCTCACCCTGTGACATATCAATCACCGTCAAAAAGCCTCACTGGTAAAGAGTAAGACTTGACATGTCTGAATGAACATTTCTTTAAAATATGATTCCCGTGCGTGTTAAAAACATGGTCAGGCGTGGTCTTCTTATAGTACAAAAATTAGCTGTTGGCTTGACTCATCTTGTCAATTAATGACACAAGACAGAAGGACAGACAAAGTTAGCATCGCGATATTGGCAAAGATGTCAATGGGATCATGTTATGAAACCATCGCAATGTCATCAAAAGAAGACCAGCAGTGGTGTCTTTGATCGAGAGATTCTCATACTCTAGAATAATTAAAACTTCGAGGCAGGACGAGCGGCCTGTTTTTTTGCCGATCTTTGATTTTCCAGCACAAATTCAGAATTTGCAGTAATGAACATGCAGACATCGCGTTTCAGTCCTTGTCCAGGTCAACGTAACGTCTTTACGCTGTTACACACGGTAGCACAAACATATCTTTTCCTCTGCAGGAAGCCAACGCATACGACATGCTCCAAAAATCAGACAACGAGTGTAACGATATGAATTAGTGTAAACAACAGCACATTAAACAAGGCTTACCAACACGAAGGAGGGCCATCCGTTTACATTCCAATACTGTCAACATCCAACTTGACGAGTATGCTTCTCTACAAACAGACCATATCGGTCTAATGAAGAGCCATTGTCAGCAGCTTTAATTGAGTATAGTTTGTTAAACACTGTATCTTTAGTCTTTTATTGAAGAACAAAATATTTTTAGAATAATTTCTCAAAGTGATGACCATTTTTGTTCATTTAAAAAATGTCTACCACATTCTGATCTACATCGGATAATGTGCTGTGTCCTCAAACCTCCTAAAAGTCTAAAACTGAAAGGAAAGAAACTAAACAGGCTAATGCTCAGAAGCACTCTGTATCAGATATTTCAGGTTCATATTCTTCTTACATACATATATTATGTATTTTATACCTGTCTGTCTTGTTTTATGACATTATATACTGTAAGGGATAATACCATTGGCTTTAATTTCTTGGCATTATTTATTCTTATGTAACTTTGAGAATGCATATTTAATTTGAGCAAATTAGCAGTAAAATATAATCAGCTACGAGGTAAACGCCGTGGTAGTAAGCATTTGATGACTTTATCACGGGCAATTAGAAGCTGGTGAAAAATCAAGTCAATGCTACGTGATATGTCACTGCATCTTTAGTTTTGAAGAAGACAGAAAAAGAAGTCAGACAACTTGATAAAATAAATTCACGTTTTGCACAATGATTTGGTTTCATTTTCTTACTTGTGTGTGTAATGACCAAAAATAGGAGACACGTTAATTCCATGTAGGGTGGGAGTATTTGGGGCTTTAAAATTACATTTTCGGAAAGAATTAATCCATTAATTTAAAACATTGTTAAAATTGTATTACACCCTCTAAAAAGGGATGGTGTCTCGAGACACTTTAAAATGTTCGTTGCGGATTTAAATGATTATGAATGTCAGTGCAGTAGAGAACCTGTGAATTTCCCTAAGCGATTCCCCAAACAAACGGAAGGAGACTGACGATGTCCAAAATGACAGGTGACTGTAAATGCGGCCAGTGAATCAACTTCTGAAATCTGGAAATAAAAACAGCCTCTTCTTCAGTTATTTTCATCTTCAGGCTGTTTGAAATTCCAGAAAAATCAAACAGCATCGGTATTGTTTAGCAAAAGTGGAACATTGATATGATATTTACATGTGTATTCAATAAGGAAGAACAAATGGTGACCCTGTCCGTTCTTTGTCTTCTGTTTATCGTAACTTGCCGTGCCGTATGTAGGTTAATGCGTGTGATGTGTGTACTTGACAGACACGTTCTTATACTCGGCAAGACGTAGCTGATTCTGATTCCAGTTTGGATCTCAATAAACAGCTGATTATATTTTGATACCGTTAAGGACTGGTGCCACGTCTCAGTCGTGCACATCAGCTGGATAATCTGGGAGGCTGATTGGGAGCGGAAAAGGGTAGAGAATTGGCGAGACCTCCAGTGAGCACGTACCTGACCCCCGCTGCAAGCGACCCTGCAGTGGGTCGGCTATTAGCTGAGCCTCTCATGCTGAATTTAAATTGGGGGCTCTGTTCCTGATTGCCAGGCTTCTCCTGTTCACGGTAACTTGATTAAAGGTACCTGAGAAGACAGGTACCATGAACAGGTACCAGAGCTGCTCTGCTCCTTCACGCTGCCACTGCCGGGCACTCCAGAAGCAGGAGAAGTGAAAGACATCGTAATTACACCCTCCCACAATGTTGTACAGCTGTACGAGTAGGTAGATGTAAAAAAACACCCCCTGTGTGCCACACTGGAGTGTGTTGTGCTTTTATAACACAGTGTGAAGTTGACTTTAATCCCAGTAAACATAAAGGTTGTGATTTAATCCAAGATGATGCCAGAGGTCACCGAGCCAACATTCACTGTGCCTGGTTTAGCTTGGCACCCTGAGAAGCTCTCTCTCGAACTGCTGCCTTGTACCTGCTTTGGGAAAGATTGACTTATCTACAATAAAGCCACTCAGGGTCAGAATGTATGATATATTTTGAAGCTCACCTTTTCCGAAGGTAAATTCTCAAGCCCCCCCCCCAAATTCTCCCAATGACATCAGCCCACACCTGCTCCGATCCACCCCCCGTTTGTTCCTGTTTTCTGACACACCTGGAAGGCAGCTAAACGGGCGACAAGCACAGCTTATCCTATAGCCGGTTATCAGGAACACACTAAATTCATTACATTGTAGCCTTGGGAAGTTATTTGTTAATACTCCCTTTGAATACCTCCCACCCCCCGCATAACGCATAAATTGTGTCATATGGTGCATAATAGGATACACATAATGGAGTAGATTAGCTGATTTTATGCTAATCACTTACGGTCTAGACTCCAGACATCTGTGTTTGTGTTTGATGACCCCTCCACCCCCCACACAACCCTTTAATCTTTGTCTCGGATCTATATGTCCTGTACATGGGGTAATCAGATGGATAATGCATTACAGATTTTTAGATACATTACATCATGGCTTATATACATGTTTATTTAATGTTCATTTATTATACATTAGCAGATTACACGTCTTCTGTTGTCGTTTATGAACGTCGATGAAGCATCTTCACGTCATCTTTTTGAATGCTTGCCGTACGTTCAAGCAGTTGAGCGGCTACCAACATGCTTTGTCTGGGTGCTTGACATCATGCATGAAATCGGGTCTCCAGGGCGGGCTCCCATTGGCCAGCAGGAATCCACCAAAAGGCACGTTCTGATGTGTAGCGCTCTGGGTTCTGCCCAGCGTCACACGTCTTTGGGCGAACATCTGACAGATTCTGTTGTGGAATCCACACGATGTAAAGACTTAGGCAGCTCAGCTTCACGGTAGTGAGGACCATTTGAAAGACTCTGGGATCTATTTGCAAGCCTTGCCTCTTGGTTGCCTGTCGAGTTTATAAATAAGCCCATCTTTATTCCCTCAGCCAGTGCAGACATAGCGAGCAGACGTAAACAGCTGCTCTACAGTCAGGCTTGTAAGCTTTATGGGGAAATTAAAGGCAGCTGATATCTCACATAAATGAAATAATAACACGACATAATGAAACTTTAGAAGTTTTTTTCCGCTTCTGTTACTCCGGTTTATGTAACCGCCAAAGACGTACTGTATGAGGTCCATGTCATTCTGAATAAATGCATGACGAAGGTTAAATTATAGCAGGAAATGGGATATCTGGTGTTTTTTTTTACAGTGGCCAACCATTTTTATCCATCCTGGTAGACTTATGGGATGGGCCCTGAAGCTAAATTTGAATGCTGAAGATACTCTCAAATGCCTTTGATCTTACAGTAAAGCTCAGGCTTTCCTAACCAGTCCAATGGAGGCCTTAATGTACTGAACAAGAGTGAGTGGTCTAATGTAAATTTCTCATGCAAAATGTTTCATCACGTAGATGCGTAAAAGACAAGAGCTTCAGAACAAGAAATCTGTAGGAAGTTAAGACTTGTAACGTCAGTCCATTGGCGCAATTGTTTTCAAAATAGCTAAAACCTTCTAAAGCCTGTGAAAAATTTCTCTTTTAATTATATTTCGAATGAGCACTAACTTGTTTTGTGTTTAATTTTTGCAATTTGTAATTCATTCATCCCGACCTGAGTAATAGTAGCACGTCAGTCAATTACATCGCTGCTGCTGGTAATTAGTTTGTGTGAGGTGCTAATTAGAGAATTAGCTTTTCAAATAGAGGTGTGAAAGCTGGTTATGGAAGCTTGTTAATCCGCTCACTGAGTGCTTTCTGACTGTTTTTAACTGCTCTTCAACTTTTAAAGTGGTTTCTCAGCGCAGTGACTGTCGGTCTCTTAGCATGGTGATTGTACACATAATATGCAAAAATCTTGTTCATAAATACAAGGCCTGTCAGATAAGTCATGTTCCTTTAAGGCTCCGAGTGTCGAAGGAGACGCTCCTAGTCCACTGCCACTCATTGCTGGATGAGTAACTTTAGAAGATGGATGGATGGGAAAACGGAGTACAGAAAGAGCCCCCATGAGCTGGAGCCCGCAGAGGGGTGTTTCTGTAGGGATAATGGTACAGCTGGTGGAAAGGGAACCGCAAGATGTGTAGCAAATAAGCACTAAATATTCGGAAGCTTCTGAGATCTTTCATCACGAGGTGACTGGTCATCCATTCTGGTCTGTGGCTGTCTCCCTGAGTGGTGACGTTACCAGGTCTGTGGCTGTCTCCCTGAGTGGTGACGTTACCAGGTCTGTGGCTGTCTCCCTGAGTGGTGACGTTACCCGGTCTGTGGCTGTCTCCCTGAGTGGTGACGTTACCAGGTCTGTGGCTGTCTCCCTGAGTGGTGACGTTCCTACTCTGGTGTCTTCCTATATGTTCTGCTGAATTTCGCGACCACTTTGAACAGCAGTCTAGTAAAGGCTTTTGATGCCCTGCATGACAGGCTTTGTCACCATATGGGATCATTTTTAACACCCCATGATAATAAGGCTTTAATGCATGTGTACAGATAGAATTCCTGCCCCCACACTCACCATGTCTTAAACCTGAATGAGCTTTTACGGGATGAGTAGTCCGGGTTTACTGCCACGATATGACTAAATGACACTAACATGCCCCATGAATGTGGGTCGACGTGGGATCACTGCTCGAGATTGTCAGAACCAATTCATGTGGATGCTTTTTTTTCTAAAGATATGTCACAAGCCGGAATAAGAGGAGAATTATCCATAGGAAAGTAAAATTTGTCTCTCTGACTTAATCATATGATTTTTACATGCCTTGCAGCTTTGTGTGTCTAACTTTTCATTTGACCAGAGCTTTTTTCTCTGTTTTTGGGTAGTTAAGAGTTGCTTGATATGTGATGAGCAGGTTAGAGAATAAAGATCTGAAAGCTGGGTTTTGTGAATTAGTATTGATGGTTTTTTCACAAGATCTGAGCTAAAATAAACTGGGCTGCCGCACAAGTTAGTTATATTATATCACAATGGCCTGGTTTACCGAGTTTCCTTCAGGGCTCAGCATATCGATCATGATAACACTTCCACCGGCCCTTTTCTCCTGTACAATGACCTTCTGACTCACCAGATCTGTGAATGGTTACTGCCAACCACACTGTGAAGTGTGCTGAGCCGTCTCGAGCTGCTGAAAAGCCTCTGGGTGTAAATAAAGAGTTCCTGCAGTGACAAGGCCTCCAAGCTGCAGACCATGCAAATTATCAGGAAATAAACAATTTAACTGAGCTGGATCTTCAAGCCCAGCCAGAGCTCTGCCCCCACCGCTGAAGCTTAATGGTCTCCAAATCCTAAACCATTTAGAAGACATGAAAGAGCACACAGCACCTTGGAGTTGGCACTTTCTAACAGTGCTGTGAATACCCGCCAAAATTTGTTCGTGAAAAGTTACTTCTTCTAGAGCCCCAGATTTCACAGCAGACAGGCAAATGGCTATAGGCCGAATGCTAAAGTCTAGCACATGATAAGACTACGCACTCCACGTCGGCTGGTCCTGGAAAAGAAAGATGTCTTTCAGGATGTGAAACCACACAGGACCGAAGTAGGCTGTGACCAAGATCTCCCACCAGACAAGCAGATGGGACTTGGAGGCATTTCGCCACTTCTGTAAGTAGAGCGCTTGACAAAAACGGAATCTGTCCAATTAATCACTTATAATCTGATACATTAACAAAGCATACTAATTAACAAATAATTAGCAAATGATGGAGAATTGTTCAAAATTCGGCTGATTAGCATAACATTAATCGTTTTGTTTTATATTAGCCAGCTGGCTAATTGTTCTTTTCTCTGTAATTATTTCCACATTGAGGTAAGTGTTCCACACTGCACTGCTGATAGGTCTCTGCTCATGTGACAGGCTAACGCAGGTCCCTGACGAACTGGAGGGTGGCGATAATGAGCAGGTTCATGTGTGTTCAGGTTCACGTTCGAGTCTGGCTGCTGGGGGGAGGTGGGTCCAGTGAGGGCCACGTGGACAGTGTGTTAAAGATAGAGCTCTTCATCACATCTTAACAAACAACTGATTTACTGTACATATTTTAAGAACATCCCCAGCTGCAAAGACTATCCTGATAGGACAGATCAGTGATGTTCATCATTCCTCATCGATGACTGAATCGTAACCTGTGCGGTGATACGGTTGGTAACGCCCACGACCGGCTAACGACCTGGCTACGAGTTCCACAGGTACGTCCATGACCGGTTCCACAGGTACGTCCATGACCGGCTAGCGCTGGCTACCGGTTCCACAGGTAGGCCCATGACCGGGTAACGCTGGCTACCGGTTCCACAGGTAGGCCCATGACCGGCTAACGCTGGCTACCGGTTCCACAGGTACACCCATGA
>JAACJT020000030.1:13576741-13604257 GCA_009936485.2 Gymnarchus niloticus | reverse complement strand
GGTCCGGTGTTCATCTGAATGCTCCACTTGTTTGGTTCTGGTAGGTGCCAGGTCCGGTGTTCATCTGAATGCTCCACCTGTCTGGTTCTGGTAGGTGCCCGGTCCAGTGTTCATCTGAATGCTCCACCTGTCTGGTTCTGGTAGGTGCCCGGTCCGGTGTTCATCTGAATGCTCCACTTGTTTGGTTCTGGTAGGTGCCCGGTCCGGTGTTCATCTGAATGCTCCACCTGTCTGGTTCTGGTAGGTGCCCGGTCCAGTATTCATCTGAATGCTCCACCTGTCTGGTTCTGGTAGGTGCCCGGTCTGGTGTTCATCTGAATTCTCCACCTGTCTGGTTCTGGTAGGTGCCCGGTCCGGTGTTCATCTGAATGCTCCACCTGTCTGGTTCTGGTAGGTGCCCGGTCCGGTGTTCATCTGAATGCTCCACCTGTCTGGTTTTAATTGATGCCTGGTCTAAAGCTACCCTGTAATCTCCATTTGCTTGTCCCTCAGTGCTGAGTTCAGAGGTCATACGGTACACCTGTGGTACTGAAAAGACTTACTACTGGGTGTTTCCAGTACATAGACAAATATAGATCACTACACGGCCAAAAGTATGTGATCACACCCATTATACAGTGGAATTGGCTAATTGAGCTACAGCCGTTGTGGACACAGGCATATTACAATGGACATAGTGTAGCCATCCAGTCTTCAGTATGAGCATTGGCATGGGCTGAGCCATACTGCACAGGTTAATTACTTTCATTGTGGCACCGTCATTGAATCCCACCTTTCTGCCCTGATCAGCTGCAAATGGAGTCATTGTGATGTAGAAATATCTGGAAACAGCAAGACATTAGCCACAGAGGCAGAAAGGGACCTGATTAACCAACATCAGTATCCAGCCTCACTAATGCTGTTATGGCTGAATGGCAGCAAATCCCACCAACAATCTTCAAAATCAATTCAATTCAGTTTTATTTATATAGCGCCTTTAACAAGAAGCACTGTCAAAAAGCGCTTTACATAGTCCCGGGCCCAGGGTCCCCAGTGAGTAAGCCAAAGGCGACAGTGGCAAGGAAAAACTCCCTCAGGAGGAAGAAACCTTGGGAGGAACCAGACTCAAGGGGGAAACCCAATCTCCTCTGGCAGGATTCATTAGTACAACTAAGAACAACAATGGTGTAGAACATAATGGAAAGCCTTTCAAGGAGAGTAGAGGCTATTGCAGTGGCCAAGGGAGGACCAGCTTCTTGTTTCTACCATTGGTTTGGAATGAGATATTGTACAGGCAGGTGTCCATACACATCTAGCCATATGTTCAGTATAAACCAATTTCTTTGCTCATAAAATTCCTTAAAAAAAGTGAAATAAAACTTAACAAGTGATTCATCTGAAGGTATTCATTGACGGCCCAGCAGTAAATGTTTCATATGAAATACGATAAAGTTTCCCGTTCCAAGTTCACACAAAGAGATTTTAAAACATTTTTAGGAGAATGGAGCTGAAGTATAAAGCAACAGTAAAACCACTAGGAGGTAAAATCATGGAAAAATTCGGAGTTAGGATGAAAGTGAAGGCGTGAGAGCGAGCGACGGTTAAAGCACGGGCAGGACAAGCCATGATGCCGTGCTGTGGATGCATCCAGATGTCCGGTAGGTGCGGGAATGTCCCAGTAGAGATCAGATGAGGTGACTTTTCCCTCCTCAGCAAAAGCAAAAAGGAGTGCTAATGGGAAACATTGGAAGAGCCCAAAGAGTTTGTGAAAGTGAAGGAATCCGCGTGCACCCTCCACAACTCCACCTTCAAACTCTTCTGATTTCCACAACCATTATCCAGAGTTCCTTGGGGAATGTGGTTGACTACGTCATGAATACTTCATGACTGCCAACGAACTTGCAGTTTGACTGATATATGACACGTGCCAGTCCGACGTGTCATCCTGCAGATGGAGAATTTTCATCATGCTGGGATATGAAAGGGCAGATTGACACCAACGCATGGATTATAACCTTATTCCGTTCAGAAAGCCTGTGGGCTTTTGCCTGTACTTCAAGTCCTCGCTCGTCACTCGTCGAGTGTCAAAGTTACATGGATGCTTGACTGAAGGTGTTTAATGAGCATACGCAGGACCCCAGGAATTACATGAGACAGACTGTTAATCATTACAGGCATCCAATGTGGGAATTGGGTGGCGTTGCCTATTTTCACAACCCCCCCCCACCCCCCACTGTTTCCGTGCAATACGTATTCAATGACCTTTTGTATTATAATTTATGGGTGACCTTGAACTCAGAGTACGGAAGAAAGAGGACAATAAAAATAACAACCACATGGAATGTTTACAGTTTACAGTGTAAATCATCATCATGATCCTTAACGGTGTCAGCATTATTTTTACATAAAAAATAATGTATTAGGTCAACAGAGCTTTGATTGCTTTCTTGGATGTACTTGGCTAGAGAAAAGGAATTCTTTAAAAGATGAAGACTCGGATGTCTCTCTATTTGAACATGTAAATGAAATGTTTACTAAACAATGGGATAATCCAGGACTTTTGCTTATTATGTTTGATTGGACAATTTTTTTTTTTTTTCAAAGTTGTATTTTGCAGTTTTTTTTTTTTTTAGTTTTAGAACTAGAACCTCTGTATACCATCACTTCTGCACACAGCATGCAAAGATAAAAGACCGTCCCGTCGCCCCTGCCCACGGCAGCTGTGGGTGGAGTTGTTTGTCAGGCTAGCTCCTCCCCCTGCTCCTTATTGGACATTTCAGATCGGATGCCACTCCACTGCACAAGGTGCAGAAACAGCATGCGTTTTATCTAAACATGAGATATGCTGCTGCCTCGGTGTGAATAAATACTTTGGGAGTCTTTGGGAAACGCACATAAAAAAGCTATATTTAATTATGCTTATAAATCATTTTTGTATCAGTGTTGTCCTGCCTAATCACATATAAATTTCTACACATTGGTCCTTCAGTAGTTGCGTGTAGTATTTATTGATTTTTCTGTAATTTATTCCTGTATATCATTTGGATCTTTGCCCATTACTTTCCTCATATTTCTGCTTGACATTATCTACTTTACTGAACTGGAGGAGCTGTGACAAACCAAGTAAATACTGAATATCTATGACTACATGGTCCTTCTGCGGTACATACTGTAAAATCAGAGGCCAGATTTGGCATGATGTGAGTGTGTGGGTCCCTGATGTGAAATACGGCCTTGCACGACCTGTTTGGGCGTGTTTGGCTCCTGGTAGATAAAAGCATCACACTCACTGGGGGAATGCAGTAGTCAGTTTATCTGTAACTCTAAATATATTGTCAAGAAAGCATGAGCATTAAATATATAACTGAATCATTCAAACAATGCTGAATTAATAAGTATAAAAATAATGATTTTTTTCCTAAACTACAAGCTGCACATTCAAGTACTGAAGTGTAACAACAAAATTCGATGATTAGGTAGCTACAAGTTACTTCAAACTGGGCTACTGGAGGTTTTTTTTTCGATCACTTGGCACTGAAGATCCGGCTTGCTGTGAAAAAGACTCAATTTGGGTTACTGGATCTAACAGAGCATCTGGTGTACCTCATACTTTTTGGGGTATCCTACAGACGGATTTCACGAGAAGGCATGTTTAGCTCGATTAGTCTTTATAAACGGCATTCCAAATAAGACTCGCACAAATGCATGACTGATTAGCTTTCTGCCCCAATTCTGATGTGTTCAGCTCTGGTCCGAAGACTCACAGTCTTGTTTGATCATAAGTAATCATAGAATTTAAAAACTCTTTTAAAGTCTTGGATAACAGAGAAAAGTCAAGAGATATATAGTGTAGTTTTACCGTACACAAATGACCATCTGGATCTATTTGCAGCAGGAGTCGGAAAGTTACAGTGCCAGGGAGGTGGGCTTTTCAAAGTTGTCTTTTCAAAACATCCAGAGGCAGTCAGACGCGCCGAACCGCTGCCCATGTTTGCATTCTTGTGTCAGTGTGTGTGACGAAGGAATTTATCCTGTTCCTGTGAAAGCGGGGCTTGAGGGAGACCTGCAGAGGTCAGAGGGGTCAACACCGGCAGTGTGCTTTGGCAGTATTAACAACCTCATTAGGATGCCAGGACTGGACGAACACACAGCTGAGGAGTAACGGGACTCATGGTAAAAAAAGAAAAAAACAAACATTTTATTAGGGTTAAAACAAGGAGACCACAGAACTCTGGAGAAGCCAAGTGTTTAACGTTCTATCTTCAATTCGCCAGCTACCTTAGCAACAGACAGAGACGTCTCTGAATTGCGAAGGCACTCACGTTGTCTTGCCTCGCGTTCCCACATTACAACTATTTTTGTTCAGCAAACAGGTGCTAATTCATTTCCTCCTCTTTGGTCGCTCATTATGGGAAAAGAATTTGTTTTGTTTTGTCCACATTAAGCCGCAGACAGGAAAACTGGTTTGGGGTATTAAGCATTTTCCGTTGAGCCACACTGAGACAGGAAACCCGGACGAAGGTTGCGGGTCAGGTGCGGCAGGCGGACTGTGACGCAGGAACACGGGAAATGCGTTTTCTCACCGGGACACGGGCCAGCAGCACTGTCACATCTGGGTCCAGAAGGAAGCAGGCCCCAGATGCTCTTGCTCTGTCCCAGGATGGCACCAAAGTGAGGGTCCATCTGTGACCCCGCAGATGACAAGGGAGCCGTCTCACCAGCCCTCCGCTCAGCATCTGTATCACGCCTCCTCTTTACGCACCATTTAGCCTTAATCTGTTTAACAGTGAATTAACGTAATTACTTTCAATTATAAGCACCTGATAAAACAGTTTTTTTTTCTGGTCTTCAAACCTTTACAGACAGAAAGGTTTCACATGAAGTTAAAGTCTGTCTTTTTGACCTATAATTACAGAAGGAAGCTGCCCACAAAAAAAAAAAAAAAAAAACAAATTACAGGGGCTACAACTCAGCATCTCAAGAGAAATGAAAGGCTGGGCACATTTGCCAAAGTGAGACGGAGGCTTTCCCTAAGGTCAGCACGCAATCCTGGTGCTTCACGACTTAACGGGTGTTCTACAGACCTGGCCTTGATACTACTCAAGTAGCACCAAAGCGGAGGAATACGTACCTATTTAAAAAGGATTAGTAGTAGGTAGGCAGAAAATGAGTGTGGAAATTCCCCACACGGATAGTCAGGCCAGAACTGAAACACGCTACCCAGGAGGCATCAGGCCAAAATACCACCCACTGAGCTGCCACACTGCTCTATTACACTAAATCTTAAATTACATATAAATAGGTCGAGGGTACTAAAGTCGTTTGAACCACTACCATTGCAGAAAGACTTGATGACGTAGGGACAGGGGAGACTGATTGAGGCAAAGCTAGCGGAGGAGCTCTCTGACGCACCTCGTCTGAGCCGATATGATTTTCGTTTGGTCCACTTCTCCTGCTCAACACAAGGCTGCGTCAGACATCAACTGCCCTTCGTGTTTACTGACCCCAAAGAGGAAATACTGGAGGAAAAAGCAAACTGCTGTTTAAAAAGTGTACAGACTATTTCTTTGTGTGGTGTGCTGCTGCTAGGCTCCCTGGGAGGTAAACCAGGAAACGTGGTTAAGAAAATAGTCTTTGTTAACTTTTATGTTGCTATGTTGTGCTATGTTAATTTTAATGATGTTTGTTGCTTGGTCAATGTTTGAAGTTAGATGTAACGTTTAGTTGTTCATTTGTGGTATAGACTAGAGCAGTCATTGCTACGGGCATTCAGCAGCCCGTACACAGGAGACTAACTGAATGTTTCATGGTTCAGCAGCTTTATCTGGGGCTCCTGCCTAAATCGGACAATTTTCTCCTACATGTTGACCCCGTACCGCCATCATTATGCCGATAGCTGTCAGATGATATAGGCATCATGCTGTTTGTTCTCAATCCGCGTAGGCAGCCCTCAGCTTGATGCCAGTTGGTCTCTGGAAGCATAACAATACAACCTGGGCTCCTTCCTGATTAAGATGCCCTGCCACAATGAAACAAAGCCACGAGAACCATATGTTTCATGGTGAAATGGCTGGAGCCAGAGGAAGACAGCGTTCCGACTGCCCTTGGCTCTTGGAGATAAGCATTACTGTTACTATGAGCAGATGGCAAAAGCTTGGAGATGCTGGCAGTTGACGCGGTCGTCCTTGCTAATCAACACCCCAAGGTAGGTCGGTTCTGGCGGATCTGCGGAGACCTCCTGTGAATCGTTGTATGTAGGCTTCATGACGTCTACCTGGGACACTGGCCCAGTGGTGGCCCTTTCGTATCTACGGCTGAACAAACAGCAAGTCCTTGAACCAACAGAGAATGTCAGAGTGTCTTGCTGCAACCTGGAAGTTTGTGTTCCGTGCTGAAGGACGTCAAAATCTAGTGAAAATTCCAAAGTCTTCAGACATTCCCTCTCAAAACAAGGAATCAAATAAACTGCCCATTCCTCTATAGGCTACTTAAAGACTTCAGTAATTTTTTCAAAAGTATTTAGGTAAAACTCAGTCTATCAAAGCTTTTTATGTACATGTCAGTGTTTAGCATAGTGATGTTTTATAGAACAGTTTCCATGCCCTGTCATTCTGCTTTTTCAAGACCTGCCTCACCAATAAACTTCCTGAGAAATGGGGATAAAACCATTCAAATGTCTTTAGTAAATCAACACGGTAACCTGGTTTAGCCAAAAAAATGTTACCACAGTCTCACACACAGATTTCAAAAGGAATGTGCTGTCAGGTTTTGGCGTACAGTCAGTGGAATAATTGATTTTTTTCTTGTTTTTGGGGAGGAAAACGGTTTGATTTAACAGAGTTTTCAAAATCAAACCGTCTCCAGGTTTGAAACACAGCAACATACAAAAACAAATCCTTGATATCAGTGAAGAATTAATGGTATTTTCAATTTTATTTATTTATGTTGAAGTAGTGTAAGCATAATTTTAAAATCAATAACTGTGCATTCAGTTGTGTGCTTTTTAAAGCAGAAAGAAAACATTGACAAATATCAGCTTATATGGTGTTTTTCATGCTTGAGCATCTACTGGACCTTACTGATTCGGACAAGCCTTTAAAATTATATTGAAGCAATATTTTCCCATAACTGTCCTGACTTAAGTGTGTGAAATTTCTTTTCATTTGCAACAACTGCAATGAAAATCACCCAAAATGTCTCAGTCACCCTCAGATGCCCCTCTTGTTCACAGTAACCAGTAAAATGGGTGAATTCAACCTTAACTAGACTATCTGCCCGACAGGCTGAAATATGAAAATAAAAATGAACTCAGGTCCACAGATAAATTCAGCTCACAGACAAGAACTTCTAGCATGATTAAGCTAAGTGAGAACGTCTGCCATGTCATCCCGGTGAATTAAGCACCATTTTGATTGATGGCACTGTGGCCATGTCTCATGACCCATGTCTTTCAGCACCTCATCTTGGAGTTGTAATTTTGGGTCCTGTATCTGGATTCCATCATTGTGCATTGGATGTGGAGTAACGGGTGATATTGCAATAAGCAATCAAATTTTCATTTAGATGAGAGCGTCATGGGGTCATGGCCATGCAGAGGCAGGTCCTTTCATTTTGGGAACGCGGTTGATGTTTGGTGACTCCCAGAGGAAGCCTGGTTTGTCCTCTATGCTCACCTCCTGGGTCTGGGAACTGTGTGAGAAATGCTCGTCATCATGGCATCATGGCTATTCTTGCTGACATGGTGCAAAGTAGTGTTTCTTCCATTGGACTGTGTGATTTTTAGTGGGGGTGTGCTACAGCTGAAAGCTCACATTCATAGGGTTCTGGGTTTGAATTCAATTCCCCACTCTACATGTGAGAAGTCCGTCTTCCTTCCTGTTTGTGTGGATCTCCTCTAAGTATTGGGTTTGTGTGCACAGCTCAAAAGTACACGTTCGGACGAACCGGTGCATGATTACATCCGAGGGCACTGTGATTGACCGGTATCACATGTGGAGTGTTCCCCGTCTCATGTCTTGGACTTCCTGCACCTGCGATAGGCTCCAAGCTCCATGCGACACTGTATGAGACACGTGCGTATGGAACATAGATACTTGTTTTCCCATTGGCCGTTCTAGGGGACCGAACACATAAATAGAATAAAAGTAAATTCAGATGGTGCCAGACGTCCTCCTCGGGTTCTGACTAATCTCTCCACAGTCCAACCAATGAAACCACTCGATGTTCTTCAGTCTAACCAGTAAAGTCATCAGCCGCAGTTGTCAACATATAATTGACTTATTTTTCAGTTACTAATAAAAAAAAAGATCAAAAATGAGTCCTGGGCGGGTCACAAGCTCTTTAGAAAGAGGTAAATCTAATGCTTACTGACAACGGCTTGATAAGGACTGGAAAACACGGGGCTCTGCCATTGGACGACCTCCAATCTTCTTATACCAAACCTGCCAGCTTCATTCCTTAGGAATGTAACCTTAGCCCCGGCCTGTGCTAATTGACATTCTGGAGGAAATCACAGCAGAGGAGCAGCAAGGCTTAACCTCATGAATAAATGCTTCCAGCAGAGGCTGATGCTGACATACCTTCTGTGTACTGACCACTGGGGAAAAGCCAACAGTGTACACCAAATGGAAAGAATGAAGCTCTTATCAAAACTGGACACTGAACAACTATGCTGCCGCTCCAGACCTTTCTAGAAGCTCCGCTCCAACTGCCATTTTAAGTAGTGTTTTGGTGTTTGTGAGTACCAGGTATGACCAGAAAAGCTGCGCAGTTACCATGATTCTAGCAGTACAGATGGTAAGGGACTTCAATACGATTTGACAATGCTGTTTTTCACAATGCCAGTGAAAACTGTTTCTGAGAACATAAACATTCACAGGACGTTTGTGTACACTGTATAGGAAATGACTTACCGCAGATTCCAAGAAGGAAGGTAAAGAGTGGCATGGGACTGGGTGGATGATGTATAATCTTTCTCAAATGGTAGAGCTTGATGGGATCCATCCATCCATCCATCCAACCATCCATCCATCCATCCATCCATCCATCCATCCATCCATCCATCCATCCATCAGTTGCTTATCTAGTATAGGGCTGTGAGTTACACGTAGTACTTTAAATGTATGCATTTGTAATTTTTGTCGCTCACACATACTGTTTTGCTAAAATTTACCAAATCTTCCAGTGGCCTCGTTTGGCTGTACATCAGTGTATCCTCCACAGGTTGTCTGTGTAAATACAGCTATCATGATTACTGCAAAAGGTCTGCTGGCTCACTCCAGGGCACACTTGGATGACGGACAGCTGTTAATCAGTCATATTAATATGCAGACAAAGAATATAATAAAATATGTACATAAAGAATGAAGAATAAACTGAATTATCTGGTATTTTCCCATCTATAGATAGATAGATGTCTGCTTTGTCATTGAGAGTCATATAGGAAATACCAGTTAATTCAGATCTATCTATCTATCTATCTATCTATCTATCTATCTATCTGTTGAATCATGTCTAAACCATGGTTTGAAAATCAGTGCCTATCCCTTTAAGGAGGTCAGCCACACATGTATGGCTCTCATAATTGCTCTGCTGATTGTCTGTCTCTGGGATCGTGTGGCAGGCGTTCTTTTGCTGTTTGCTCTGCAGTAAGCATCTTAAGAGACTTAATAAATGTTTGTATAATGATGTTTTACTTGAAATACAAAGTTTGTTTGAAACTCCTGTTTCTTCATTTGCTGGATGTCGACCATCTGCGGGGGTTTGTGTATGAGACAGGTAGGATAATGTATTCAATATGGTGGTGGATGACTGCGTTTGAATGGTTATTTAAAAAAAAGCTGAATGTCTCTATGCGAGATTTAATCAGGGAACAAAATAAATGGAAATCCTAGTCAGTAAGCTTTCTGATACTGGTGGAGCCCAGGCAGGCTATAAGCAGATCCACATGTAGTGATGTGCTGTTGGACCTACAGATGATATACGTACCTCCTGAATAGCAGGGGCTCTGAAGGAATCATACAGCACTGATGACCTCCGGTCCACCTGAGAATACGTCATTTAGAAGCTGCTTTACATGGGCATGTAAGCAATCATCATTACATCATGACACATGTCCTCTTGTAAACTGCATCAGAACAAACTTTCCCCAAGGACAGTGTGGTGTTTAGCTTGAACCTCACAAATAGACTAAAACTCAAATCCTGACGAATGTCATATTTAGCCTGTTGTGATTTGTGTCTTTGTGCTGCTGATTCCAAGGTCCCCTGAAAGAATTTCACTGACACACTCTCACACACACACAATTCACAGGGGAGTCTCATTTAAACTCCAGGAAGGTCTATTCTGGAAGTGGAGTTTGTCAAGGTGACCAGGTCTATAGACAGGTGGGTGTCACTGGCTGGGCTGATTGCAAGATCACCAGCCCCCACCCAGTCTGACCCTGCAGGGAGGGGCCAAGTGTGAAGGGAGAACCGCTAACTGCTAACGTTCTGTTTGTGCCAAGCCAGGCAGAAAGACAGACAGACGGTGATTTCTGTATGAGTCAGTGCTGCTCTCTGAAAGCACGAGTATGGCTACAGAGTGGTGAGGGGTACCTGCTGTCCTGCTAGGGGAGGGGCTCTGCTGCTGTGAAGCTGCCAACAGCTAACAGGATGTAGGTTGCAGTTGTGTGGGGAGGAGCATCCGGTGGTGAGAGGTCTGTTGGAGACATGCTGGGTGCAGCCTGGGTGTCACCAACCAGCGGGGAAGGTGACAGACGAGTGGTTTAGAACGATGCCGGTGTCCTGCAGGCAAGAGAAGCTCTGGCAATGTTAGCTTGTTAGCTTGATACTCTGCACCCCGTAATAATGAGGAACACGGTAACTTCATCCCATGCTGCGAAGCATGCTTTTGAGTCTTCTTCTGCCTAAGGAACAGAATTCAGGGCTCCGGTTAGACACCGTCATCTTTCCATTTTCAATACAATCGCTTAATTTTTTTAAACAACAGAACCTGACACCCCTGCGTATTCCTGCTTCATTCTGTAGGAAGACCTGGGGGGCATTCCAGAGCGACTTTAACCTGTCCTATAGTCAAACCAGAATTCCATTTGGAGAAACTCTAAGAATAGATGAATCCTGAAGTCCGGCTTTCAGTTTTCCCCAATCAGAATTCAGGTTTAACTGGAACGAGCCACTGGTCTCTTTCTAGCTTGTCTTCAGACTCGATCTATCGTAAAGACACATGCGGAATTTTCTTTTAGCTAGTCTTAGCTACTTTAAATCTGAGCAATAAAAGCTTGTTGATTCATGTTGGCCTTATGTAAATGTCGCTATGATAGACGCTGTGCTGTTTGGACTCATAACACCGTGTAACACAGTTTCTCTATTGAGCTGGATGCTGTGCCAATCAGGCTCATGGCACCGTGTAACACAGTCTGTATCTGTAGCTGGTCAGAAGGCTCTCCCCACTAAACAGGCCATTGTCCATGTTCGGCTGTGAAAATGTGCAGTCACGGCATTGCCGAAAATTAACCCAATGGGTTTGCTCCTTCGCTGAGTCTGCCTGGGGCCTACAGACACCTGCTCATCAGCTGAGTGGAGACTGTTATCGGGCCCCTGCATAGCGGGAGCACAGGAAAAACACCACGTGGCCGCCAGCACCCCTCCCAGCGGTGCTGGGGACAACCAGACCACCAGACCCACAGCTGGATATGATTGGTCGACCACAGCAGGCCCCTGCGTGAGAAGTCCCATGCCAGTGGACCCCGGAGGTGCTCCTCTGCCACAGCCTGAAAACACGCATGCGGCTTCAAAGCTGGACTCCTGCTGAAGATCACACAATGCCCCCATTGTGTAGGCCACTTCCCCGCGTAGCTGACCGTGATTAAACGGATGACCTTTAATCCGAGCTCGCTGCATCGCAGCCGCATTCATTAAAAGTACCTGCACAGGGCTTTCAAGTAGAAAGGCTGCATTGCAAGACTTCATATCCGTTTCAGCTTTAATTACTTCAGGATTTATGTCAGCTTCACATTCTAGCACTGATTGGTAATTTGGCAAAACTGCTTGCAGAGAGAGCCAAACTAAGTATTAACTCAGACCCCAAGGAGAAATCGTTCAGACATACTTCTGATCGGATGGCTAATATGTGTGACATTTAAAGGCCTCTGGCTCTTTTTCGACGGGGAGCTGTGTGCGTTGAAAATACACAAGTGATGAAAACAGCCCAAGGGAAGTCGAAATGAATGATGACAAATTCAGGTGAAATCCTGTTCCGGAAGAGCGACCGACGGCAAAGGAGGAAGAGGGATGGAATGTTTCGTGCTAATTGGGTGCTTGAGAAACTTGACGGTCCAGGCTAAGAGTCCTTGCTGAAGAGACCCAAGGGGCCACGTAAAAGCAGGCTTTACCTCTCATTCAGGAAGCAGAAGGCAAGGAAGGCTAACCCGGCAGCGTTAAAGACGTTATACTGATCTCTGAAAACATCGACTCTATTTTCTTTTGCTGGTAAAGCGTACGTTTTGTCAATTTAAGGAAAACATCTGATTTACATCACATGGGAATAAACATTTACATGGAATGTGACAGAGTATGAAGCAATAATATGTAGATATGGAGTGAAGTCGGGTAAGCTGTAAGTGGAGAGTAGGTCTGTAGAGTAATAATTAAGTGTATTAAGTCTGCGGAGTAGCAAGAAAGTATTTGCAGAGTAAGTTAACAACGGATATTAAGTCTGTCAAGGAAGCACTTCTGAATGCTTCTGATTGCCATTGCACAGATTTTCTCTGCCCAGAACTTCCTTGACCTTTTTCCACGAGCCAGACAAAGTTCCTTATTCTGGGAACGTTACCGGTGATGCCCAGGAGATCAGAGATGCCATCTCAGATTAGACAAGGGACTCTTCATAACCGTGGACCATCTAAATGAAGAGTTGTTGTATGGAGAGTCACGTGAATGAGGTCCTGTTAGAGCAGTTTCCATAAGTGGTGCCAACCCCAGCCATTAACACGCCTCCCTGGTCTCCAGCCTTTATGGAAAAGCATAAAAGTATAATAGACATCATTTAGTATTGGTGTGTTTAAAAGGCTGCTAAAGACTTCTGGGATTTAAGGGCGTGATAAAATAAAACCATGCTGACCTAAACTGATGAGGATAACCAAAGAACATCAAACATCAAAATGTTTCCAGGAGTAAGAGATCTCAGGAGTTTCATCTAGTCATGGAGAGTAGAAAAATGTAAGGTTGACTAAGATATAATGAGATATAAAGCATTATTTGTAGATGCATGTCTCAACAACACGGTGTTCTGCGTATCGTCCAGTGAAAATACCTCTGGGTGACAGTCGTATTTAAGTGGATACCATAAGCATGTCAGTTCATATATCAATCACTACTTAGTAAACATGACACGCATCGCACAGCTGAAAACCTTACAGAGCATATATCTTGGAATCCCCACAACTGCAAGACAACAGTCTACTGTTTGGCAAACCTTTGCACAAAAAGCACACTATGGGAAAAGCTCACTTTATTCCAATTCTGAAATTTAATATGGTTTCCAAGTTACACAATATGGTTTCCATGTTCTGCCAGACAATCATGCCTTGATAAAGATATGGCGATATTTCGTACTTGTGATATACCGAGGTCGTTCCTTTGTAGGCCACACCCCGGTTATGCGGGCAGATTTAAACGGTTTGTTAATGCCATCCCTACAGGCGACTGTACAGTCAATCGCAATAGTTCAAGGTCACAGGTCACAGGCCTCAGCTTGGGTTCAACTTCTGGAAGTTTCCCAATAACGACGCCTCTCAGCCAGGCCGTTTGCTTTAGAATGGCTTAATGGCAGCCTAGCTTTACGCAGGAGAATATAAGCACAATAGTAATAATAACTCATTACGTGGAGATGCTCAGTCAAAACCACTTAAAGAAAAACGCCAGGCAAAACCTAATTTTCTGTTCGATGCTACCTGACCGCTCATCAGAGTATACTGATGTGCAGTATTGTGCAAAAGTCTTAGGCAGGCAAAGAAGCCATTTGAGGCCGTTTATCTGGGCATAAAGTGTACATTGGCTTGGAAAAAAAAAAAACTTAATTGACCATTAAACTGTATACTAATAAACAGTAATGCAACCAAAATCAAGAAGAATTTCTTCTGCTTTCAAAAATGTTACTGATATCTGATTGGATGGTTAGAAGAACACAGCTTTGATTCCTGAATCTCTCATTAGGAGCAGCCCAGTCATTCCATGTATTTGTTAAATTTCATCACTGCCTCATTTAACTATTTCACTTTACGCAGTACTGATTAACCAAACTAGGGGGCCTCACAGTTAAGGTCAAGACATATATGGATACATTGGAAGGAAACTACAAATTTGGTGGTGAATTGAGGAGATGCTTTGAAAATATTAACTGACACACTTTCACAGACATAAAAGTAATAGTTTTACAGCAGCATAAAATGTAACAACCATAATTTTCTTTGTCTGCCTAAGACTTTTGCACGGTACTGCATGCGTTAATATCCGCCTTCTCATTCTCTTTCTGGCTTTCATTTTCTCGTCTCCTTCCTCTCATCTCGTCTTTTCACTTACCTTACTCTTTGTCCCTGTTCCTTCACTTTGAATCCTGCCATAGCATTAAATAGGGCAATAAAGCAAGCAGTCAAAGATGCCAGAGCAAAAAAATGCACGACTCAGTTGAAACGTAGGTTGCGTAAAGACTTTCGCATCAATGACGGCCTCTTAAGATGTACCACGAAATGTTTTTATTTTACATTACGGGGAAAGGTCTTTCAATGCCTTTCTGGCTTGTTGAGGTCGTTTTTGCTTCTCTGAATTTTGTCCAGTTTTGTAGTGTCCCAGCCTTTAAGCCTGTGGGGTCCATATGGGTTTTCTTCTTAGCTGAGTCTGGTCTGACAGCCAGTCTGCTCTGTTGCACTGCGTACCTTTTGCTGGCTGTAACTCTGCTGATGCTTCCTCCAAGGTACCCCGAATGCAAAAAATGTCTAAAAACATTTGAGTTAACTAGCTTGTCATGATTTTCCTCTTTTGGCAGATTTGGACATTTCTTGAAATTGTCACTTCGAGAATCGCTGTTACTTTCTCGTGAGGATGTTGACTGTAATATTAATGAAGGCTGTTCTCTAAGGAAAGCCAGGACACGCCAACCAAAGCCTCGTGGCCACTGGGGGAAACAAACGTGCCAGACTGGAGTAAACAATTTTTCATGAAACAACTGACTTATTTACAAGTCATGAGTTTTAGCTCCTATTGCAGGAGGTTTAAGCTAATGTGTCATGCTGTGTTCTTCTGTTATCGCTGTAGCGTATTAAAGACGGGGGGCTGCGATGGCCTGCTTATCATTTACAAAGACATAAACGTTCGATTATCACCTGACTGCTCTTCATTTTCAATCTCAGTCGTAATACTTGAATTTCAATCCTTACCTTCATACTTCAGACTTTGGTATTAATGGGTCGTTCTTCATTAACCTGGTGTTTCATTTTCCTTGCTTTTTCTCTTAACCCTGAAATTGCCATTGTTCTGTACGTATCGCTGTCAGAATCACTGTCTATGAATGATTCCTTTCTACGGTTATTCTTCATGTTTTTTTCACATCCCACAAAAATTCAAACAATTTCCACATGCGTGATTCTGCATGCTACGTTTCTAGACAAGTATCAGCCATCTGGCAAGATTGGCTGTTATATTATTAAGGCAGCCTTTGTGATTGATCGACTTTGATTTGGTGCTCTCGAGAAACTTTACAATCTTTAGTCTTATATCACCAGAATTCAGAATGATTTTCACCCTCATTTTCCCAAAATTAAATTGTTTTATAAATTTATGAAAAGTCACATAAATACAAAGACTCCTTGGGGTGTGAAATTTCTAACATTTTCTCAACATTCATGTAATGTTTCTCAAAGGATTATGGATATATTTTCAAAACGAATTCTTTATGCAATAAAGCTGTGCATACTTAAGTGAACGAGCAGAATGCAAGATGTCATTGTACACATGCCCAGCAATGCAGCTGTCAGTCTTTGTCTTGAAAGGCTTTCAGATGGCAGCATCAATTTGATCTCAACGGTTTGAATTTTCTTTCTAAATTCCAGAGGGTAGCACATTCCCTTCTCACTTGAAGTGACACATTTTCCCGCCTGACAACAGTAAACGCTTTCGTCTGCAATCTCATCTCGGCACTCGGCTTGGCTCACCGTAACAGCTCTGAGTTTTCTTTAACCTTAGAAGACACCGTCGTTATGGACGTCGAAAACGCCGAGGATTGGATTGCAAGGCAAACATGGTGGAGCGAGTGCGCATGTGAAATCTGCTCTCACTTTGTCTCTCATCACGGTGACACGGACCTGCTCCTAGCCTGCAAAGAGCACACACCGTTTTCCACAATCACTTGCGTCGCTGAACAAACATTTATGTCTTAACGTGGATTGTATAACACCTGAAATCTGATCTAACTGGATGCAATTTGATTTCGGTTAGGGCAGGAAGTACTGACCTCGTCTTCTAGGTTCACGCCTGGGTCAAGAGTGTCTGTTTTTCCACGGAACGTGCGCTGCCGTCGGTGTCACCGCAAGGTCATGGATCCCGGCCCGCGTTGGACGGTCTGCCGTCATAGCAGCTCCCCAGTCAGCCTGGTTATGCTGCCTGCTGAAACTTCTGGAAATCTGACCGTGTCAACCGTAAAATGAATGAGGTAAAAGCCTGCATGAGTTACTGGGTATGACTCCTTCCAAAGGATCTGCATCCCCGGTCTTCTAGGTAACAGATCCACAGCTGCACGGAGGTGCGGTGGGAGTCCATATATTCCTCAGGTTTTACAGGGCTGTCAGTTCCTCCACTGGGGTCTACCGGGCCATGGTGCATCTGTCTGGACACCTTCTTGCATTTGATTCGTTTGCTGCTCGTTGCATTCGTGGCAGAGCAAACGTTTAGCTGCCTGGAAGAGCGGGTTAAAGCTGAGATTGACTAAGACGTGGGTCACAGCAGGTCAGGACATGGGGCACGTCTCTGTGAAAGCTCCTTGAGCGTGTGTCTCAGTGCAGCGAAAACCTGTGAATTATTAGCACAGCTAAACCTCTGATTTATAACTTGTACTGAATGGTTAAGTCATTTTAGAAGAGGGGCACCATAAACCCTAAACAGGGTCAAGATCATTATGTTGTGCAGAGGCGTGGAAAATGCAGCATGAATTCAGGCTCTGGTATTCTGACTTCTGACCCGCAGAGCCAGCGGATAAAGGAAGAAAAGGTCTCATCCACCCCAGAAAGCTCGTTTGCCCCGTCCCAGAGCTTCCGACACGACAGCTTTATATTCCAGCCCGTGACTCCCGGGCACGGTGCAATCATTACCGAGCATTTGTGACCAATAACAAGTGGAATTACTCTTTTGTGAAGGAAGAAAACATCTGCCTTAAGTGGTGCGTGGCTGCTAGGGTAACTAGCTAGCTGCATTCCATAAGGAAGGAGGGATTTCAGAGGTCGAGCAGATTTACACACATGAATGTACATAACCGAATTCCAGCATGCCAGCGGTTCACCGCGTAATTCAAATCATGAATGGAAAAACATTTAACTCACAAATTACCAAAGATTTTTATAAGTATCTAAGAATGCGTGGATCATAGGATTCCCATAATTAGAGGAAAATGCAAATTAGCTAGTATTACAACAATCATGCCGTGATCTGGTAACATTTTGCTCTAAATGTATAGATTGTGTTTATTCTTCATACAGGCCATATCATGGTACTTTAAAATTAAAGTTAAATTTAAATTTGATATGTTTAGCAGACATGCGGCAGTTAAAATGCTAGCTAAGGTAAAAGTGGGGCTAAACGTATCGCAATCGTTCCTGCGTCTCTTCAGGTGGGGCAGCAAGGAGAAGGCGTGATTCAGCCATGGGAGCCGGGCTTTATTTGGGTTTGGAAGTGCAGGTGGGTTTAACAAAACCTGGGAGAGGACGATAAACAAAAGACGGGCGCTCTGGCGTCGGCACAAAACAAACACGAGGAAACCAAACAGCCTCTGGGTCATGGGACTGGACTGCTGTAGCGTGTAGGCGCGGGTATCGGGGGCGGGGTGCGGCTTCTGGGTCTCCGAGAAAAACAGGACGCAACCTGGCATGATGGGTAATGACATAATGAGGTGCCGGCACATACGGTGCATCTTCCATACTGTTTACATTAAAATGCACTAAATGATGAAAAAAAAAAAAACATCCAGAAATGGCAGCTTCTCATTGATGGCTGCTCAGCTGTAACCTCCAGTCCATGGTCATTCATCCCAGGGGAACGCACATTAATCTCAGAGCGTGTAAACATGAACGTTTTCAACACAGCATCCATTCCACAAATGGCAGGCTGTTCTTATTTCAGTGACTCCAAGCACATTCCACAGATGAATAATTCAGGGGAAGAAAAATTAACAAACTGTTGCTTTAGTCAATTTCCGTGTGTTTGAAAAGGAATGTATCTGGCCGTCTTGTCATTGGACCGACTCCAGACTCAACGCAACGCAACATTTAAAAACACGGTTATGGAAGATGAATGGATGGATGAATGGATGGATGTGTGCTGCAAAGCTGGGGCGTTTTTCCAGTACCCCCCCCCCCTCCCCCCACCAGCTTGATTATCTACCCATCTGTCTATCCAGTTTAATTAATCGCTTCTCCAGTTAGGTTTGTGCTGATGCGGAATGGATCCCAGGAGACGTACGGCTAAGGGCGGGCTACGGGCTGTGCTGTTTGTGGGTCCTTCACACTTGTCACGTTCATCGGGAAAAATTAAATGCAAAGAAGGTCAACCCACGTTAGAACGCAGAATAACGGCGCTGTAAGACGTTTATAAAAAATCAGGCGGATGTGATATTCTCACAATAATCACAGCACCCAAAACCACGTTTAAGGATACACGCCAAACCATTTCTTAACATAAATGTGGTTCTGATTAAATGCATGCTGACTTTGATGAAAGGTTTTCATGAAATATAAAATTATTTGACTATTTAAGTGACTGACTATTTAAGCATATCAGTGCAATATGTAATATCTTCTGTTGCACATTTAAGACCTGATTTCTGTCTTCAAAATTCACTGAGAAATGTTGCCAGATCTGGAGCTGAATAACCCGCTAGCAACTTTGATTAACTCCTTTAATTATTAATTATAAATAATCCCCAACATTCATTTCCGATTAGCTGTCGTCTCTCACGTTTGGTGTGTTACCCTCCCCTCTCAGCGTGTCATGCTGCTCCACGGAGCCTGCGGCCTGCGGTGTGACAAAGAGGGAGGGCCGGACGACGCAGCGTTAGAGAAAATAAAATGCCAGCCTGATCCCTGTGTTAGAGTCCCATGACTGAGTTAAATGAGGGCCACCTGGGCCCTGTTAGTTCCGATTTTTCACACCGAACCGGAAAACGCAAATGTTATATTGAGAGACAAGAGCCACGGACCTTCAGTTCCTGCCTTTCACCAGCCCAGAATAATTAACACAGACACGCTAATTGAAACAGACCAGTTATATAGACTGATATCACAGCAGTCCGCACAGATGTCTGTCACAAAAAAAAACAAAACTATATGTTTACTGCACCTGCCACCTGAAAAGGCCTGCAGAAGGAGCTTAAAATGACAGATTTGGTTATTTTAAATTCATTTAAGAATATTGTTCATGGGGCTGACGTTTTTAATGGAGTAGTTGGAGTTGCTTTTAAATTGGTAAAAGGTATTTTTGGCTTGGTTGTCTAAATGTAGCCTTTTTAATGAATGTTGCATTTGAATTGATTTACCTTTTTGTTTTTGTGTCTGAAACTATTTTAGTTATTGCCTGATTCGGCCAGGTCTCTTTTGTGAAAGAGATGTTAAATCTCGGTGGTTAAACAAAGGGTTAACAATTAATAAATGAACCCAGACTCACATTACAAATATTCAGCATTTCCCTGGAGTTCCTGAAAAATAGGCCTGATGCTTATAGCTGGGGGCCTCTGGCTCTGTCAAATGAATAAATAGAAGTATTTCATGGTCATTAGCAATTAGCACCAGCATCCATTTTCAGTAACTACACAGACACAATGCCAGGTCACAGGATGCCTGAAACCACGCCCAGAACGAGCTTGGCAGAGCTCTTCCTGATTGGCAGGGTGCCAGCCAATCACAAGGCACTTGGCTCCAGCCTATGGGCCAGCCTACCTGTAGGAATATAATGAGAATACGTGGCAACTTCAGCTACAGAGAAGCAGGGCAGCATCAAACCACCAACCCCAGAGGCGTGTAGCCATGGCATTACTCCCAAACCAACGCGCTGCCTTTAACATGTGCTAATATGTAATTCAACGGTGATTCATAATCCTGTGTCTGGCAACCTGCTCTAGTCACTGTTTAAGCCTTAACTGAGCTGTTAATTAATTTGACATGATCCATTAATGGAACAAATGTGTGATTTAAATCATGCATAACAAAACACATAGCTGAGGACTTATCTGAGATTTATCAAGGATATGTAATTATTTAAACAAAACAATCTTACACTTACATCATATCTCAATATTCAGGTCTGTGGAGTGGAAATCCATCCCTAGATCAGTGAGTATGGAAGCTGGGTAAGCTTAGCAAATTATTCTGAATAATCGTAAAAATAATATGATTTTTGAGTAGTAAGAAAGCACACTTGTGTGTAAGGCATAAAGATGGAAAACAGCAGTCATACTGAAGGTGTTTCCTCACAAAGTTCTCAAAGTGTCCCTGGTCCACAGGCTGTAGCAGGTCTGACGTTTCGAGAGATCCGTCAGATATGAACGAGCCTCTCTGGAGGGGCACAGGCGTAACCGAGAGCGGGGCGGGATTTTGAGCTAGTTCTAAAAGCCCACCTGGTGTAGCCCACTTCAAAGTTGGTAAATGGTCACGGCGTAGCAAAAGCCAGCTGGGAAACCTGGGCAACGGACACAGCAGAGGCTATGAGCGAGCATGTGAGGTGCATTATTTTAACGAACTAACGTTACCAACCGGTGAAACATAGAAAGTGGGTGATATCCTGATGGAATCTGGAAGACGTCTTTCTGCATGGAATACCAGTTCTGACAGCCGTACCCACAACAGCTCAGCATGTCCGCGCTAAAAGTTCAATAAAAAGGCTGACGCTGTGTCGCTGTTTTGTGGTGTCTCTCACAGTCCACAAGAAACGACAAGTCCGTTACCAAGCTGGGAGAGCGTCGTTTCTCACATTCAGATTCAGATTCAGCTGTATTGTGATGTCAGCCACACACCGACCATGTATGGCAGAATTAAACGACGAGGGCCAAGCTGTGGCACGTAAACACCGAATAAACATAAACAGTAAGTAACATAACAGGACAATTTATCAATAGATGGAACAATTTAACAATAGCAATACAATTAGCAACGAATACACAAAAAAAAACAAAAACAGGACAAGTAATACTAATCCACAAACTACACAAAAAATACACTAACTATACAAAAACCTGGACATTGACGATACGTAAAAGTGACCTCTGACAGGTGAGATAGTACACACACGTAAAACAGTAAACAGTGTCCGTATATTTAGAGTGTGTATTCACCTGTGTACATGGATGTGCTCTGCTAAAGTCTTGAGCCCCCCCCTCATTTCTTCATATGCTTCCAAAGAGCCAGACTTGTATTTTTTAATGTAGTCTTGAGGAACGGTTCTCCAGGCTTCCTGAAGGACTTTCAAAGTGTTTGGCTCTCATTTTCAGTCCAGTCTCTGTACCTGACCAGTTTCAGAGGAACGTTTTCTGTCTGTTAAGCCACACAGTGACCCACGCATGAATCATTCAAGCGTAACACAGCCATATAACTTAAGGCGTGAACCAGTGAAGAAACAGGTGCAGATGATTACAGATGATCAGATGATGTTGTAATAAATCACTGTACCTATTATCCCATTATTCCTAGCAAGATGTAAAGAAATGAGGGGTAGCTGAAGACTTTTGCTCAGTACGGTAACGGTCATGTGATACATGTACCTATTGGGCTGGCATTCAGCACTCTTATAGCCGGTGTTGATCCTGTGACCGAGGTACAAACCTGTCTATTAACGAATCTCTGTCTCTGGTGGGATTCCTAGGTCCTAAATCTGGTGTAAATGAGCCTATCTGTGGGGTTTCTATAGGTCCGAAAACCCACCTGGTGTAAACAACCCTACCTACTGCTACTGCCTTTACAGCCCCCGTCAGAGCCAAATAAAAATGGCCCGGCTTTAGTTACTCACCGGGTTCGCGGACACTTCATACAGAACTGCCCCCGGGACTGGGACCGCCAATACAAAGCTTCCTAGACGGGACGTCATCAAGCTGTAAAACTCAGGACTTGTGTTTTGTTGGGCAAACCATGCTGAACTTGAGTTAGCACAAGCCTAAGAAGAAATACTCTGTTAACGTATAGTATAACAGCCTTCCTGAGTTTCAGCGACAGTCTGCTATGACCTGCTCAAGTTAGGAGAGTGGTACACCCTGGATGGGATTACAGTTCACCAAAGGGTCGTACTGCTCCAGCCACTTTATTAATATATTTTCTAAATGCAAGCCTTCTCCATTAAAATGTATGAAAGTAAACATCATAAAACCACAGACTCTAGCTGAGGTCAACTGGAGTATATCAGAAAACTCATTTATTCCTCAGACATGCACTGCGTGTTCCCGCATGAAACAGGCCACAGGCTTCCCGTTTAATACAGACCTTAATCGACAACAATGCATGCTCTGTTGGTTTAGAGCGCTGTAGCAGGGTGTTTGAGAATGTCATACACAATCAACTTGTCCAATGCAGTCCAATGCATCATTTTATTAGCATTTTAATATTTTTTTATAAATTGATGGTTTACAGCAAGTCAGATCATCAAAAAGGATAGATTGGCATCTCTCCAAATATGTTTTTATTTACTAAGAAAAGTTACATATATCAATACCTAGAGTAACTTAGATCAGAATTTTCCCGAAAGTATGGAAAAATAACTTATTTTAACTAAATTCAAGACTGTGAGAATGTACAGCATAATCCCATTTTATCACCAAAATTAGGCTTAACCACAAAAGCCTCTAATGTGCTTTAGTGCTGGTAATCCTTCCCTCCTAACAGCAGTGGGTCCAACACACAGTTATTAACAAACCCCTCGAAACACCTGCCACACAGCCCGTTGGCCTCGCTGCCTACCCACTTGAATTTTAATGACATTTAATGCCAAGCTCATGTAATGACATTAAGTATGACAGACGAGGCAGTCCTGGACGGCACCGCGTTGATCATGGCTTTCATTAGACCAGCGTTTGCTCGTTTATTCGAAGCTTACGAAGCGATTGTTTGATTATTATCGGTTTCCCTTTGATCTCCGCTCTTTTTCCAAGTGTCTTGTACATCTTAACTGGAAAGCGCCGATCCACAGGGAACGCTTCCTTTCATATTCTGATGAGGCCGGAGCGTTCACCCCTGCCCTCTGCAGGCCTTGTTAGAGAGAGTGGACGGATAAAAGATGTGGAGACTATAAAGTAAAAAGGAAGGAGAGGGAGAAAATGCACTGTGAGGCCCAGCGGGGCCCAGCGGGGCCCAGCGGGACATTTTCAGTGTAATAGAGGGCCTCTCTTAGCTGCCCTATTATAGACAAAAACAGCAACTGCAACTTCCCCAGCACTGAGGTGGAAGCTCCGAGGGGCGTGTTTCCTGGGCGGAGCAGCTGGGCAGATGACTGTCACGGCCGTGAACACGGTACTCTGGCTGACAGGATCCGTGTGCTTGCATGACAAGATGGGTGGGGGAAGGCCTACAGGTCACCAGCCAGACAAGCTGTTTCTCATACCGTGAAGACCCAGGACTGTGAGCACCGAGCAGCGTGCAGCCGAACTGAACAGTGAATCAATAATCGACCTGGAAGATTAAAGAGAAGCTGTGTCTCAGGCTTCAGCTGAAGGCACCTCAGAACCACGGAGAAATGGAACACGGCGAGGTCTCGGTCTGTCTGTAACCTCAGCGTGGCTCCTTCTGTCCCAAAGGACATAATTATTGCCGTATATATTAAAACTGTCACGGAAAATCCATCTAGGGGTCCATGCAGTTAACCACCGACGACTACTAGCCTGGTAAAAAAGCAGAGATGAGTAACTAGCTAGCAAATATAAGCTATTATAATTATCTTTAAACTCCTGCTTTTCCCAGTATTCTATCGAAATATTATGTATTAATCATTTCTTGGCAAAAACGATTTCACACAAATGTAGACTTAGCAACAAATGTGGGCTTACATTTACTGAAATATACAAATCTTGCTTAGAAAGAACATGTCATGTTCCTCTATACCACAGAAAAACAAAACACACATAGACACACAACAAAACACCATTGATGGAAATGTTTAATGTAGTCCTGTAGTAACACAGTAGCACATCGCTGCTTCCTACCACTAGATGATTTGACAATTTTCACAGTGTTTTCATCACTTGGACCACAGCATCTAATTAACTGTAAATGTAATAATTTTTCCCAGAATATTTGTCACCTGATGGTGTTAAAATATGGCCATGTGGTATTTTACTGAGACCCAACGAGGATGACATGTCATTTCCTGTTGTTTACTTTCACAAGTTAATTTTGTTTCCTATTGCCTTTAATTTAAGGATTAGTTTTTCAATGTATAACTTGGCAGAATGCTTTTGAAAACCTAATTACATCCCATAATAGGTTCTTTAATACCTTAATCTTAAACTTTTTTCCTTGTTTGCAGAATACGAGTTAGTAAGATCCACAGTTACTTAATCCACGTGGATCGTTCCCTCCAGGTCACCATGCTCTGTTTGGTGGAGAGCGATGAGGAGTGCAGAGAGATATGTAATTAGCATGAGTCTGAATTGGAATTGGGAATTCCCACCAGTCATAATCTTTGTGGCCGTGTGATAATGTGGCCTAATGGGACAGAATTACCAGGATTAGTGGTGGGACAAATGAGGCTCCAAAACCAGTCGTGGGTGGGAGTTTCCTGAACTATCAATGGATGGTGAGTAGAGCCAGCATCGATTGGAAGTTCAGGATAATCCCAAGCACCACTGATTTTGAAGCCTCATATAGCACCTGTGGTGACTGGTAGTTTGGGACACTCCCACCCACCGTGGGTTTTGAAGCCTCATTTGTCCCATCACCAACCAGCATCATCGTCATTTTATCACGAAGCTACAATGAAGAAGAGGGTCTTGGTATGAGAGCAACGATCAGAGCAAAACAAGCTTTTTCCAGACTTCTCCTTCCAGAAGTTCTGCCTCATTCTGGCACCATGTGCTACAGATGAGCTAGCTGGACAGAACCAAAACCTCTCCCTAATAAACAGCTTCAGTGGTTATTTACACTTCCTGCCTGGTGGTTCTCACGCCTGAGACCAAGCCTACGTCACATGGTGGAAGTGGCCCTCTCCATTACTCTCAAAGGTAATTCTCTAATGTACGTATAATTCAGGACAAAATACAGTCTACAGATATAAAAATGCCTAATCCAGTCCCCAGTCACAGTAACTATTATCACATGTTTAATCGAGTGAGATTTTTTTTCATGCTTTCATTAAAATTACATAATCCCATTGAGGTTACTGATCCAATTAAATGGAAAAGGGAGTCTTCTGTAGTCAACAAGACCCCTGCATGCCTGCCGGTAATATGAGGTGGGTCAAAGGTACTTTAACAATCAAACAACACCACATTAACACATCCCACATCCACTATGGGTGGCCTTGACCCTTATGGTTTCAGAGATAGCTGTGCACATGACAAGCACACAGCAGAACCTAGTTCCCTTGTCCAACCCCAGGTAGTGAGCGGTGGAAGGATACATCTCATGAAGGCTGCAGAACTTCGGATGGGCATAACCAGCCTCGATGCGGAATCAACGCTGCCTGGCGACTATGAGCGGCGGAGCCACAAGGTGCCGTGTCAAGGGACCTTCGCTCTGTGGGAACCACGGCCTGGGAAGGTCGCCTTATCAGCTCCTGAAACAGGATATTTCCGAGTTTCCCCGTCTGTGTGCCTAGTGGACTTGTTGTCCAGATGCAGAGGAGATGAAGAGGCCCTATTCCATAAACGTACAATAAGACTTTCCTTCCTTCCATTTTGATTAAAAAAGACCCAAAAAGCTATAAAACAATAACTGGCAAGTGTTTATGGAAGTTAAATTAGGCTTGCAATCTGGAAACTTAAAAAAAAAGAAAAAAAATGAAAAGGGAGAAACAGGCACACACAATAAAAAGCAAAAAATGACCCAAAAAAGTTTAAACTCCATAAGCTTTAAACACAAATGCTCTAAATAGCAGAGTATTTCAGTCAGAACAGCAAGTCTGCTGATCCAGCTGCATTTATTATGGAAGGCACATCCACAGGGGGGGGGATTTGTTCAGGAGTTTTGGGACGGTTTTCCCTCGGGGATGATCTCCTTCGAGCCTAAGCTGACGGCCCCATGCTGGCCTGTGTGCTATCACCCAGAAGGCGAGCAGCGAACGCAGGGCCAGCCGGGGAGGAAGACAGGTGAGCGTTATTGTTCGATCTAAATATAGACCCTCAGCCTGTCACCTGCTAGCAGCTGGCTTTATTCATCCGGTGGACAATGGAAGAATAACAGAGTAGTGGAACATCGAACCAGGAAAAGCAACCTAGCAGGGGACCTGGGTGAACTTTGTTTAGAAGGCTTACCAAAACAAGCCATGTTTTTCCTGTGTTTTTGCTGCACAGCCCAGGTTGTAACCATTGAGGTACCAAATGCCAGGTTTGTCATCTGGGAACATTTTTCTGTACGTGGCAACACGACAAAGCGATATTTGTGTCACTGTAAGCGCTGTCCGGAGAATAACTGTCTGTTTTTCCTAAATGACCAAAATGAAGTTTGTGCTTAAGGGAGACGGACCTGTTAATACGTACATTTGCACAAATTTACTTGGAAGAGGCTCTTCTCATAAGCTGTGGTGATAATAAGTGACAGGCGACAGGCATTAATCGGAGCATGTAGTCAGAAGAGGTGTGGCGTGGCATGAAAGTGTAAATCATAGCTTGGTAATCTAAGACAGTAACTTAATCTCTACAGAGGCATGCGCTGTAATGTCAGCTGTTTCTCACAGGCATTGATGACAAAATAAGGACACAGGAGGGCTGTTTGAGGAGCTGTTCTTGAAAAGCAGGACGTGTTCTGAAGTCCTGAGGCTCAAGGACAGCTAGTACCACCACTGAGGGGGTCCAGGTCAAAACGTGACAGGAGTTCGCCTTCCATTCATACCTGAAACCATCAGGTGACCTTATGCAGGGGACGTTAGTGACCTTGGAAAGGTGAGGAGGTCACATCTTGTAGATTTCTCTCACCAAGGTCTTGATGAACTTGATACAAGTGACAACTGACAGCCGAGGGGCAGAAGCAGCCTTTGGGGGGGGGGGGGGGGGTTGGGGTGGTTAAATTTACAAGGTTTTTTTTTTGGGTCCTTCCAAAAACAAAGTGAAAAACTGTAAAACGTGGAGGGTGAGGGATTTTTTTCCTTT
>JAACJT020000030.1:13558480-13570020 GCA_009936485.2 Gymnarchus niloticus | reverse complement strand
CCCCCCCCCCACTGCTGCTTCCGCCCACGTCTCAAATGCCACTACCTGTCCCCCCCCTTGTGCTCTGAGAAGTTTCCAGTGGACTGTAGTACACGTGGTTTAACTCAAGAACCACTTCAGGATTAATCGATGGCGTTTATAATTAGCAGGCTGAAGTGCTTCCAAGAAACAAGCACAGTGAAAGTGCCAGAAACAGCTATTAGCAGAAAAGCAAGCAATTGAAGCCCAATCTTTTTCTACACAACTCATTTCTGCTTTGGAATGACACGTGTATTAACTACCTGGCAGACTGATTAAGGGGCTTAGTTCCCGCTCAGGATGTGAGACGGGGTTCGAGTGTTGTGGGACCACGGCAACACCGAGACCCCCCAACCTGCTGCAGCCGTGGTCCTGGTTAGCCAGTTGTTTTTGGCGAATGGCTCTCAGTGGGGAAAAAGGCTTCTGTTGTCGTGAACCTCTGGTACTTTCTTCCTTTGATCCTGTCTTAAGGCCTGCTTCGGTCTCTGTTTGTTTTGAGTAAAATATGATGAGCCTAACACCATGGGAAATGTCATCCCATAATGAACACGTACACAAACATTCTCTAATCCTGCATTAGGTTTCGCATTCCGTTTAGGCCATCGTCTGAGCATGTAAGGAATGTGTCAAGTCATTTATGATGTTTCGGTAAATTAAAAAAAAAAAAAAGCTGTGTACTGTTTTTCGTGTAAATGTAGTGGGTTTTTTTTTTTTTTTTTTTTTGTTCTAGAAAGAGACCATTCATCAGACCGGCATCATGGAAAATGTGAATCAATTAATCGAATTCCTGTTGGAAGACATCAACTTCACTGACCAGGATGACAACGGGTCCCACCTGGAGACACTGGTGTGTCCTACCAGCTTCAACCTCGTGGCTGTGCTGTATGCCATGTCCATTCTGTACATCTTCATCTTCATCATCGGCCTGGCGGCCAACTCGGTGGTGGTGTGGGTGAACGTGCGGGCGGAGAGGAGCCGCTACGAGACCCACCTGTACATTCTGAACCTGGCGGTGGCCGACCTCTGCGTGGTGGCCACTCTACCCATTTGGGTGAGCTCCCTTCTACAGCAGGGGCACTGGCCATTCGGCGAGGCCATGTGCAAGATCACCCACCTGGTCTTCAGTGTCAACCTCTTCAGTAGCATCTTCTTTCTCACCTGCATGAGCATTGACCGCTACCTCTCGGTAGCCCTGTTCGGCGATTCCCACAGTAAGCAGAAGAAGATGGTGCGCAGGCTGATCTGCGTGCTGGTGTGGCTGCTGGCTCTCGCTGCCTCCATCCCAGACACCTACTTCCTGCAGGCCGTCAAGCCCGTGCACTCTGAAAGCACCATCTGCCGCCCCGTGTATCCCTTGGAGAGCGCTCGAGACTGGATGGTGGGTATCCAGTTCAGCTTCATCGTGCTTGGCTTTGCCATCCCCTTCCCCGTCATCGCCGTCTTCTACCTGCTGCTGGCTGGGGCCATAGCATCCTCGCAGGACCAGGAGCGCCGTGTCAGCCGTAAGCTCATCCTGACCTACATCGTGGTCTTCCTGGTGTGCTGGCTGCCGTACCACGGGGTCCTGCTGGTGGATGCCTTGTCGCTCCTGGGTGTGTTGTCCTTCAGTTGCCCCCTGGAGAACTTCATCTTCGTGGCCCTACATGTCACCCAGTGCCTCTCGCTCATCCACTGCTGCGTCAACCCCGTCATCTATAACTTCATCAACAAGAATTACCGCTATGACCTCATGAAGGCCTTCATCTTCAAGTACTCGACCAAGACTGGATTGGCCAAGCTGATAGACGCTTCCAGGGTGTCAGAGACTGAGTACTCCGCTGTGGAGAACCATGGCCAGCTGTAGGACCATGTGAATGAACTCAAGAGGCTTGGGTCTCCATCGCTGAAGGGTCATTCATTATATACTAATGAAGCACTATAAATCATTGAGGTCGATCCTTCATATGTTTATACAAAATAAATAAATGGCATATAAATGTTCAGTGTAGATTTAGGGTCCAGAAATCACCGTTGATGGGTTTGGTCGATAGGGCGGGAAGTCTTAAGAGAAGCACTTCCGAAATCTCGTGGAACTTTGGCGAACGTGAGTTGTTTTGTTAGATGGGAGATGGGGGGGTTCGCATCAGGTTTGGTGCAGGAACAAAGGCAGACCAGGCGGGAGGCAGTGAAGTGGAGGAAGAGGTGGTCTCGGTGCCAGACTGGAAGCAGGAATGGGGAGCGTTGATGGGCCGTCAGAGCGGAGGCCTAAAGCAGCAATCCTCTCCCGTGTTTACGCGCACCTCCTCCAGGTTCCCTGGTAGTCATTACCGTCCCGCCCTGGACCTGCCAGAGCTGTTGACGGGCAGAGGGAGGACACTGTAGAATGTGGGGCGGATGGTCGCCAGGGTCCTGGCCCACGGAGCGATTTCTGGCAGATTCCAGACCTCCTGGGTATAGAAAGGCATCCTTTCTCACCAAAAGCAAAACCGCGGGACTTCGGGACTGGTAGTGCTCTGCTTATTATTAGAAGGAATAAGACTTCAGGTAACTTAAACTATTTGTCTATATATTATATAAATATATATTTTTTGTAAATATTTGCATATTTATATATTCATATATTTGTATTTGTTCTGCTGTGGTTTAAGTTGATGTTCCACTATTTGGTTCTCGATTTGAATCCAGCTGAGATCAGCTAATGGAACGTACCACAGGCTGTCGTGTTGTGTGGTTTCGAACGTGTAAAAGTTCTCAAACATTTAGTGTGTGTTCAGTGTTGTGTGGGGTGGAGTGGGTCTTGCTCTGGTTACAAATCCCATGCCTGAGCAGAGCTTCAGTTTCCTCCATTTCTGGTGTTTTTCAGCAAAATTCAGTTGATCTGCCCACCCTAAACGGCTCTCAGCGTGCGTGTGATGGAGTGACTGTCATTGGCTCTGGATGCTGTTCCATCCTCTGCTTGTGCTTTCTGGGATGAGCCTATTTAGATAAATGTTACCCTGTTACATTCCCAGTTGAGTGTTTGACATGTAAGGTGTTTGTGTGTGTGGGTTTATAAGATGCCTTTAAATTTTCCTTGTGATGTTTTTGTTAGTGTTTTGTTAAATGTACAGACAAAAAAAATACATTCTAGTATTACTGTAGCGATAACATTTTAAAAAAAAAAAAAAAATGCACTTGGGTGTAACTGCTATAGAAACACACCACTGTGGGAATATTCTATGGTCTTAATGACGATGAAGGCATGGCCCCACTGATTGACACATTACTATGGTGACAGTGGTACCTTTGCTCTTCTGTGATATGTGTCTTTGATACATTAGAGTCTCATGGCTGGGTAGAGTAGGTTTCCTGGCCTTAAAGGTCACACGAGGTGGATGTGAGCAGTTGTTTTTACCTAGTTCTCCTATTTCCTGTTCCTGAGATGTGTAATGCTTTACTGTTTCTTCCATAATAAACACAGAAAAAAAAATTGGTTTGGACTTTTTCTTTTCGACAAGGAGTCCTCTACTGTGTTGCAATCAAAAACACCTTTGAAAGGTCTCACCCATATTTCAGCTCTTAATAAAATGTATTTTGTAGGAACAGTGAGCTGTTTAATAGGTACATCAGATATGTATTTTAGTGGGGAATTACAGGCAAACATTAATGAAACTGAGTAGCAAAGGAATCCCAAGAAAATTCAAATGTAGGTCTCAACTCTTATCACTAAATTTCCTGCTCTGAAATGAACAGGTGGCATTTCAGTGGTGTTTCAATGCATCTGCAGCTTTACACTTTAAATACTCTGCAAACATTTAGTGCTGTGGGCAATCCCAATAAAAAAGCTGTCTGCGTTTTTTCATCAGTCTTTTATGAATGGGAACTCCCCATTAACAGTAACCTTTTTACTAACTTTCAGGAATGCAGTCAGCCCCTTTGTTTTTCAGAGGATGCCATGTGATCACACACTTTTTAATAGCGCACCATGTGACCAAACCACTTTGTGGTTTTATAGTACATCAGGTGACCACACCCTTTTGTGTTTTTATAGTACGTCAGGTGACCATGTCCTTTTACCGCCTCCGGGTTAACGACATCAATAATCAGTTTGGGTGTTTCCCTGTACTTTCGAAATCATTCCTGTAATAATTAAATGGGACTTGCTTTCAGTTCAAAGCACACACTGTACACTGATCTGCCCATATTGTTTATATTAAGGTCATTTATTAATGCTTTGCTGTAATGGACTAGGTTCCGGGCTTCCATGCAACTAGGGTAAAGGGACATAAGGTGGATGGATATTTAATTGGGTAGCTGACATTTTAGTCTAAATATTTGACCTTGCAGCTGTAAGCTGTATCTAGCATGTTGGTCCACATCACGTCACATGGTCCATGGAAGGGCTTCATTTGCCCTGGCGCCCAGGGTCTGGGACCACGTGTAGCCTGGTGGTATCCTGTTGGGTGATTCTGTAGCTGGGCATTCATCCTAGCTGGAGAACCATGGGTGGTCCTTCATATGTGGTGTCATTGTGGGGAAGTTCATCCAGCCTGGAACCTCATACCAGATGGGATTCTGCAGATTTAAACTCAGCCTAGCACTCTGGGCATGAGTTTTTTTGCAGCCTTGTGCCTTGTTATGCAGTTTGGTGGTTTTGCCCGAACCTTACGTATCTGTTTGTCCTGCTGATGGTTTGTGGGTAGGTCTTAACCGTGCCTGGTCCTATGTGGGCAGGTCTTAACCCTGCCTGGTCCTATGGAGTTGGCTGGGTCATTGCACAGTCCCTTACAGTCACAAAGTCATCAGTTCCTGTTTGTTCACTCAATAAAGCAACATGCAGATGAAACACATCTTGTTCCAGTTAATGTTGGAAAAACAGTGACATAAATAAATAAACCTGAAAACAACATAAGCACCCTTCAGAAACACTGGAAGATTCCTGTCAGGGAGACTGATTATAAGACAGCATCAAAGACCCAACAGTGTTTTACTTTTCCATTAAATATCAATGGAAGCGAACAAAACATCCACCACAAGATCCAAGTCCAGCAAACTTGCCTTTTTCTGTAATCCTGTGAATGGATGGATTGTGGGAGAGCTGTGCTTGAATGCAAAAAGCCTCAGCAAGGACCAGAATGGGCCACAGAACAAACAGGCTTTCTCTGCCCCCATTACTTAGTGCTTGGACTCCAGCAACTGCAGCAATGGCTTGTGGGAAAATAAAGACAAAATAAAGATGAGACCAGATTCCTGCTCACATCATGAAGGAAAACTTAAGCACAATACCCAAAAAGATATAGGCAAAGGTTTTGTAGCGATTTGACACAAGACATTTAACTTGTGCTGTGAAGAAATACCGATATCACTTTTTCTCAACTTGCCTGTCTATGTAAATAGCTTCCCCATGGTTTACAAGTGTTTAACAACGGTTTAATAGCTGTGACAAAGCTATGCCTTCACTGTACGTAAACTTCAAAATACGCAGCCGTCATTGTAAAAGACTAAGGTGAAGTTCCATAAATCACCAGCAGAGCGGCGATCCTGAAAGTATCTGACACAGTCACAGGTCAGCTGCGTGTTCTAACTTAATATAGTCTATTGTCAATAAAGAAAGTGCTTCTTCAGGCCCACATATCAGACGTGATGTTCAGTTCCACCATTTGGCTATAAGAAATATTAAAACCTGGCAAACGTAATGTATGCTGTTAAAATGTATTTGTGTTTGTTTTCACGAACAAAATGAGTCAGATGCTAAAATGCAACGTGTGAAAATTTAGCTTTATCCAAATGCACATGGCAGACGATTTGGAGACATAAATAAATATGGTATTGCGTGCTCTTTGATTGTTTGAGAACATATCTATCAGCTAATCTTTGTTTAGACATTTGCATAATGATAAGTAAACACAATACACACTTTTCAGATATCCATATCATTAGTCAGCGTTAAATACTAGACCTTCCGACCTAATTGTGTGCCAGTATGATTTCCTTATTTGCAGCTTAAATGTTAAATGGATGCTCTATTGATTATTTAAGACCTATGCACTGTACTCTAGCCCTCTGTGTGTAGTCCGAAATGATCAGCGTTACGAACTGAGAAGTACCTCAAGCCAGCCCTTAATTCTCCTGCATTTAGAACCATGCGTGCATATCTTTAAGATGTCATAGTGTTTGCCTGATTTTGATGGCAGTGTTGGGAGACGCACGCTTAGCCAAATGTCTGCTATCACTGACTCGACAGCTGGCAAGAACCCTTTGTTCTCCTGATAAAAGTTAAGCAACTACCCCGGCCCTGCGGATTGAAAAATGTTGGCTTTTCAGAAGTTCTTCCTATAAGAATGAACTTCTCAGCTGTGCTTTTAGTCTATCGCCACTGGGGAAGGAGAGAGGATGTATCTTGTAAACACTTTAATACTCACCAGCCCAGTAAATACACCTCCGCTAGCTTGTTATTGGCCTGTGGCTGCTTATTACGACTGGGCCGATTTTCTGGTTCGCTCGCTCGTCCTGTTGTGTCGAAACGAGCAAACATTCTTGTGTTCTTTGAGGGCAAACGGTCACTGCTCATCAGATATTCATCTTAGACTTAAAAACATCGTCATGCTTCCTTCTTGCAGGTTCTGAAAGCATGTTTGTGATGTATACACGCAGGTCATGTGTTTACAGATAGCCGTGTAGTATCTGGTATCTCGAATCATAAGGAAACTTTGGAGAAATGAGAACGTATCATCTGACTGACTCTGAAAGCATGTCAGAGGCAATTTCCCACCTCGTCTTCTCGACGCGCTCTCTCTGATAAATGTGCCTTTACGCTTCCTCGGTTCTAGCAGGCGTAATGAAAAACTGGATTCTCTGAGATGAAGGCCCAACGGTTTTTTCAGTGTGAGAGTGGCCAGCTGTCACCAGCAATTTCGTTCGCTTAATTGATGAGCTCACATCCTCCATTGTAGCACGCAGAGAACAATCGCTCGACTGTAGTCCTGTGATACCTTCCTGTCCAAGTGGAGAAGGTCATGTTGGCCCGGCACACGTAGACATGACAAACAGAAGAACACCCTTCAGCCTGTCCTGTTATCAGTGTCTGACACACACGCTCTCCTGCTTCTTATTCTTTATCTGCTCTCCAGATGTGTGAAAAGTGGAATGTTTATGCTTTTAATTTAGGCGAGTGTCTTTGCTTATCTTTGCTCCTTTACAATGCTCTCTCCTTATGATATAACTTTAGAATGAAATGTTATGATATGTCAGAATATAGCAGATAATACGTTTTTTCTTCACCAAGGCCATTTCTCCTCCATTATTCCGGAGGGGCGCTATAAGTAAACGTATCGTTTGGATTCAGCAACGGAGGTCATTTCACCGCAACTTTACTATATGCTTGGATTAGGTGCCCCTCCGGCTCGGTATGCCCTGCGTGTTTCATTCGACTCACTCTAGCCGTATCTCTAACCTTGCTTTCCATTTTCTCGTCTCCCACCAAATGTGTCTGAACTCCCTGACTCCCCCCAGCTTCTACTATAAGCACAGCATCGCTGTGTGTCTAAAGTAGCTCTCTCCACGATTGTGCCTTTACTTCATATTACAAAAATTCCTGGTCCCTGTTAATACGACATAAAATATTTCTTACTCTGATATTTACAATGTCTCTCACCAGGGACGTGTATTTTAAATAAGACAAATCTGGCTCAAATTTTCACCTCGTTGTCTCTTCAGGGTGGAGGCCTCTCTTTTAAAAGGGCTTGTTTTTTTAGGTCAACTCTTCTCACTGTGCAGGTTAAGGTTACTGATTCCTATCTCACAGCAAAATATATCTGTGAGAACGTTTATCCGTTAATAGTAGATGATTGATGCATGGAGAGGCATGAAAAGAATGCTGAGTCAAGTGATGAATGTTTTTGTGACATCCCACGCTCTTCCACTCATGGAGGTGTTTTGATGGATGTGCAGTTGATACACGGTTCACCTTGAGAGAGTGATAGGGTCACGAGCATCTGGTACAGACATCCTCCAGCATCAAGAGCTCCCCAGAACCATTTTCAGATCTACTGGGAAAACCAAAGAACCATTTTTTAAAAAATGGCTGTCTGGTGACCTGTTGTCTTGGGTTGACCAGGCCCTTGCTGATCTCTCCTGGATTTAGGAGGACATGTTCCACCCCACTGATGGTACCTCAGAACTTCACTTGTGCTGGCTTTGGGCTATGTGGTAGGCGCCTGCGTCCTTGTCCTCTAGGCAGATTGGAATCAGCGCTGGCTGAGGTGATGTGCTTGTTGAAAAGCAAAGGGCCACACACCGTGCGATAGCATCTTCAGGCACATAAACCCCCCACGGAAAGCCCAGACGAGTCCCCTCCCGCCAACACCCTCTCCCTGACGATCCAGAGATCAGCCTGAAAAGAGGTTCTCTTGAGGAGCTTAGCTAAGCTGTTTCTCATCCATATTCAAGCAGTCCTGTAAGGCAGCACACAATGAAATATAAATCCTCAACTTCACTTAATGAAATGCCAGCTTGCCGCTGTGTTACGGGCTTCAGATGTCAATGGCGGCTCATTACAGCTCCAAAACTCATTGAAGATGCTTTTACGATGTCAACCAGAAATATCGCAAGACTACACGAACCCATTAGCTTCTCTGAAATCATTCTTCTTCTTCGAAAGATCAAACATTTGCTAAAAGAGAGACCTTTATGGTATAACTTTCCAACTAAATAATATAATTTCTGTTGGGGTGGAGGTGAACTGTTCTTACCTTCAAAGCCTTGGCTGCGCAAACATTTACCCACGATCTTCTGGATTGGCGTGCACGAGCCTCCTTTACATGGCCAGAGAGGACATCTGAGCTGCAGCATCATTCATCACTCAGCACAAAAACAAACAGGCACAAAAGGACAGCCGTGCCTCTAATTGTGACAGATTACCCCCAACGTGCATTCAACGGCTCCTTCATTCATCTCGGGCCCAAGAAAACAACAACAAGCAGCCAGGGGAAATTCCTACGAGATCGTGGGTTTGAGTAGACAAAGATTTTTTTTTTGTGTGTGTGGGCAACAGTTGTTCATATTGAACAGAGAGACGTGCCGAGAGCAGCCTACCTATACTGCAGCAGCAGGTAAGATGCCTCAGGAGACTCGAAGAGCAAACAAGGCAGAAGCTTTAATCTTCGTGCCGTCACTGTATCCGAGTGACTGTCACGGTTTATGACAGATGAATATTCCTGCACTTTAATGAGGAAAGCAACATCGGGCCTTGCTTACAGCTGTTAGCATCCCATGGCTACACCACAGCCCACAGCCACAGACTAACAGGCACCAGTGCTGAGGCATCATGGGACGTGGTACTCCCAGGTGGAACACATTACTGGAACCCTGGCTGAAGACAGTGCAGTCAGGGAGCTGCTTTCCCCCATGGAGTGTGTCCCATGTCGGGCACAGGTGAGGTGTTGGGGAGTTCAGTCGGCCTGCCTCCAGGGTACCAGCTCCCATTTTAGTGATACCTTAGAGCTGCACAAATAAAGCCTGAACGTGGTTATTTTCTGGGAGCTTGAGAGCCCCACGCTGGCTGGTGGGGAAGCAGCTGGGGAACCTGAATCCTGTGGCACTCTGGGTCTCTTTGCATTACCAAAGGGCCATGGGAGGGGGGACATGGCAGCTCTCAGCATGGGTTTGCTAAGCTACAATGGGAGCCAGGCAACGGTGGGTGGAGTCACCTTCCTGGGTGGGGGAGGGGGGTCAGAGAGGAGTTACCCCAGAGAAGGGAGAGGGGGACCCTCTGCACATCTGCTGGATATTTTCTCATTCACTTTTGCTCTAATTCTTTTAAGAGTGTGCTTACGTTACGCAGTGCACAGGCGTTCTGTGGAAATCATCTGTGCAGGCCTCTTATTGTCTAATGGGCAGGTATTCCTCTACTGGGAGGTCATTTCATTGAGGTAGAGGAAGGGTTGGCTTTTTTTTCAGCTCTGCTGCTGGTCACATGACTCAGAGGCGGGGCCTTTTGCATTTTCGTTGCTATCACTTTTAAAGTGTCACGGTTATCAGCTCACATCCACTAGCCTCTTAAACGTTGAACTTGTGCCCCAAATCCGTGGGGCTCCACTGCTTTTACGGATGGCCATTTTTAGCTTTGACAGAATCTCTCCCCGTTTATGAATTGCAGATAATTTAATTTCAGAGTACTTCTGCAATATTTACATTTCACTAAATCTAAATCTGTAACCGTTTAGATAAGGAAAGCATTTATACCTGAGCCAAGTCAATGTTCAACTTTTCATTTTTCCTTTCTCATTGAAAAAATAACAACAGAGTGAAGGAAGTGACTTATGGTTAACTTCTCTGTGATTCATTATATACTGCCAAAAATCAAAAAGTTCAATACATATAACATCCCAGTAGAATTACAGCCAAGCTCTGCTTTTCTGAGATTTTCTAACCATTGTTTTTCTTGTCTACCTTTTAACCCTAAGGCCCACTTTTCAGTGTTATATATGCAGGGTTAGCTTGCACTGCATTCCATTTCATTTTAGGGTTATGTTTGCATGTTTTGAGGACTTTTAGGGGTTAATTATCTTTAATTTTTGAAGCTCTTTTTCCTTCGCTTTGGAAAGTTTATGCAAATACAGTGTACAATTCTGCATGTTTTCTTAAAGGAGCACAAAACACCGCGATAATAGTTTAATAACACCCAAGTTAAAAGAAATTTAAAAAATAGCCTGCATTTTAGATGTTTTGCTGAAAAATCATGCTGCGTACTCAATGAAATTAACATTCATTCATTTTCTAAATCTCTTCATCCTATGCATGGTTGCCTGGAACCTATCCTCGGCGGCTAATAGCAAAAGGTGGGGGATACCCCGGACGGGGCCAACCCATCGCAGGGCAGAGCCACATTCACACATGCACACAATCACTCACAATGGGCTAATCAGCCTAGATTGCATGTCTTTGGACTGTGGGAGGAAGCCTGTGAAGCACAGTGAGATCATGCATTTGCCACACACAGAGCAGAGGAGGGATTCCAACTCCCACCCTTGGAGGTGTGAGGCTGCAGTGCTAATTGAGCCGCTGTATCCCCCCACATGTTCCCCTCCTCGGTCACAATCTGACTCATCTTCCTCTTCTTACTCAGAACCTTGCTCATCTTCCTCTCTTTACTCAGAATCTTGCTCATCTTCCTCTCTTTACTTAGAATCTCGCTCGTCTTCCTCCCCTTTGATTGATCTAGGAGCTCCGTCACCTTCTGAATGTGACATGACGATATGGACCCCCTGGCGCAGAGACGGGCGACCCTCCGCACAGACAGTAAGCCCACGCTCCAGGGTGGGATGGATCGGCCGTGGGGGGGGGTCGTCCTCGTATTGTGCAGGATGGCACTGATACTGACTCCGTCTCGTCCTTCCATGCCTCATTGTGCAGGAATGACACCCAACCCTGGGGATCGGCCTGCCTGACACCTGACACCAGGCGGTGGCACCTGCCTTACATCCCCTCGGATCAAAACACCGGGGCTTCAGGTTTCTGCTCCCGTATTCGTGAATGGAGGAGCAGCTCGGTCCTCAGCCTCCCTT
>JAACJT020000030.1:13541865-13558380 GCA_009936485.2 Gymnarchus niloticus | reverse complement strand
GTTTAGTCACGCAGTCGTGTCCGACTCTTCGCGACTCCATGGACCACAGCACGCCAGGCCGCCTTGTCCTCCACCGCGTCTCTGAGCCTGCCCAAACTCATGTTCATTGTTAGGAGAAGGTATCACCCTACGATTAGGGATTTTCCTAGACAATGTAAGAAGTTTTTATCAAGGAAAGCAAAATTCTTATGTTTTGAAAACGCACTTTACATGTCTTGAGGGTATGAATACGAAGGCTTCAGGAGAACCTGGAAACAAACTTGCTGATGAGCTATCGGATGTTTTAATTTAAGGGATTCTATTCGATTGGTTTGACATAACAGTGCTTGGAAAATGTAGGTGGGAAGAACAAAATCGGCCATTAACAACAGTTACAAAAACTCATAACATTCTGATACATCACATCCAAATGTTATGAGTTATGTTTCTCTTCGGTGATGTCGCCTGTTTGATACACGACGTAACATAGCAGCATCCTGTGTGTTCTCAGGCCCCGGGTGGAGTGGCGACTCCACAGGTCTATGCTCAGCTCCTGGCTCTGTACCTCCTCCATAATGACATGTGAGTTTTCCAGCTATCTGCTGGCCGGGTCTGCTCCTGCACCTGTTAGCCAGCCCTGGCTTCCTCAGCTCTTTGCTAGTCTGTTCTGTAGGTTTGCCTGCATCGTCGATGTTAATTCCGTCTTGCGTTGCGTTCACAGCTAAAATGGTACCATTAAAACAGGCCATAACCAGTCTTTAGAGGGTCAAAACTGGCTGATGAGAAAGAACATAGACTGTTTGTTTAAACGAACGAGCAGTATGATGTAAAAACGTGACCTGCTCAAGGCAAGATGAAGTAAGCAAGACAGTCAAATGAACAATGCCACTCATTAATTCATGTGAAAGCAGAGCCTTTCTCAGCCTTGACTGATCACTGTAGTATAATGATGGATGGGTGCGAGACTGAAGGTTTCTGGGGCCCCATGTTCTAAGGGAATGTCTTTACAGGAACAATGCACGGTACCTGTGGAAGAGGATTCCTCAGGCCATAAAGACAGTAAGTATCCTTCAGAGCCTGGCAGAGTCCTGTGTTTCCAAAAGACTTCTCCCTCTGTATGATTAGCTTGGCTTGGTGGTGCTATTGTGAAGTAACGTTTTCAGCTGTGGAAATTAACCTCTCTGCTGTAATGGCCTCTAGTTCTACTTAAATCTCCCCCTTTGCCTTCACTTTTATTAGGAATTTGTTTCCATGGGTGAAACTTGTAATGGGATTCTGCTTGTGTTTTTGGAGCAAGTTGGCATTTTCCATTGCAAACAATAAAATAACTTATGACAATTTAAAGCAGTAATAGTCACGTTCAGGCCATTCATGTGATGCTCTAGCTGTACTGTAGGTTGTGGGATAAAAATCTCAGACGGGCCCCCATGCAGAGGACAAATAAACGGCATACTTCATGAGTCCTTCTGGCTTTTGTATGGCTGCCTGTTAATCAAGCATGTCCAAAATCCGGCCTGTGGGCTACACACAGTCTTTCTAGTTAAATGCATTGTGTGACCTGCAGACCCTTAATCCATTGCAGTTTTTCTTTTCACCTGGTGGTGGCAGCATCCTCAGAATAGGTTTTTAATATGTGGCACCGCAGTCTTTGTGGTGGTCCACTAACATACAACATGAAAGAATCTGTAACTGACGGGCTCCTCTGCCTCCCCGTGAGAATCTGTAACTGACGGGCTCCTCTGCCTCCCCGTGAGAATCTGGAACTGACGGGCTCCTCTGCCTCCCCTCCTGTAGGCCACCCCAGAGCTCATGGCCATCTGGGCGGTGGGTCAGCGGATCTGGCAGCGAGACTTCCCAGGAATCTACAGCAGCATTGCCTCCCACCCGTGGTCAGAGAGCATCCTGCCTGTGATGGAAGCCTTGCGAGGTACTTCCGTCTGCATCGTTATCCATAGCTTTACACTCCATGATTTTACAAAAGGGAAGGTATGCGTATATCGAGACCATAGGAAGAGTTCAGCACAGAGGGAGGCTGGCAGATTGCAGTAAGGCTGACTGGCCACAAGGTGTCCTCAGCATACACAGCATGTATTACAGCTGGTTGTTCAGTCGTTTGGTCTGCTGAAATGGTGAGCGCAGATCACTCAAATATGAAGAAACACGGATGGATATAAAGTACAAGTATATCTAACAGTCTTTTAGTAAATGTTAGGTTTTAGTGCTGTGACGTATGACTGATGGAACTTACTGAGAGGCTGTTCCTAGCATAATTTAACTCTAAGGGCTAGTTTCTAAAACATGGATTAAACTTAATCTTGGACTAAATCATGTTCTTAAAGGGATAGTCTGGTGAAAAATGAAATTACAGATTTTTTTACATTTTGTTTCTGCGGCTGTGAGTGAAATTAGCCCGTTACAACTCGAAAAAGCAAAACATAGCTACATTTCTACACCAAACATGCACCGTGTGATCAACTGCGTGGGTACATTTTATTTTTCACCAGACTGTTCCTTTAAGAGGATGATTTGTGCTAAGGTTAGGTTTAATCTGTGTTTTAGAAACCGGCCCCATGAAACGGTGACTTAATAGCACAACAATGTCAGCCAGAGATGCGGGGTAACATTCAGGTCACCACTAAAAGGAAGTCCTCCGTCGCCAGCTGGTTTTGCGGACATTAAGCTGCTGAGTTTGTCCATTGGCTGCCCTCCACCGTGTGTGCCATGTTCTCTCTCTTCTCATCGTGGTGATAGGCTGTGCCTTAGGGGCTGTTTTACTTGGAAGGCAGGGAGAATGTGGTTTATAATGGGCTGCAGATGATTGTTCGTTCTCGTAATGTGGGGTGCCTCTTAGGCTCGCCTTGGCTGAAGTGTGGGTTCTGCCGTGCCAGGAAAATGTGCTCTATCTCATCATAAATCTGCTAAAAGTTCTCCCAAACACACTGCAGTGCAGCCTCCTCTCCTGCTGGCAGAGCTGTTGCTCAGTCAAGAGCAGGATGAAAAAGGGTAGATATTCCTGGCTCATCAGAAGCCCTGTAACTGGTGCTCTGCACCGTTTGAAATGGCTAGAGGATTCCTGGCTTTGCTGGAAGCTGTCCTGCTAAGTAAATCCTCTGATATGTGAATGAAGTTTGCATGGCTCCGGAAAGACCACACTATGGGTTGGGTTCTGGTTTTTATGGCGTAATCCTTGAATTATTTGGCTGTAATCCACTGGATTTATAATTTGGTAAACAAAGCTTTGTTTTTATATTGCGATTAGAAACTGTCTGGCAAGTTGCCAACAAGCTAGTGGATGAATATAATAATATTTTTTCTAACAAAAAAGGGGAAATGTGATTTTTGCCAGGCTATTCTTGTCTGGCAGATTAGTTGCTATGAGGTTAATGTCATAGCATAACATGGAAGTCTGGATTAAACAGCAAGCCTTAATCAAGGTAGGTGAGCAGTGTAAGAGAAAACAGCTAGATTGGTACTTGGTAAATGAGCTTTATGTAGTCTATTTTATAGTTGTTTCCACCAAAAGTCATTGGTTTGATTCAGATTTTATTGCAATAGTGTTATGCATCAATACAGCACTGCCATGTACTGCAAACATTTAAGGCTTTTAATTAAAAAAAATTACTTCCCCTGGGCAGATTTCACCCGAAAATTTTTGCTTTAAGAGTAGTTCCTCCAAGCTGCTGATCCAAAGTGGGTGAATTTATAAATGCCAACATACAAACATGTTTGCGTGCTCCCTCCTCGTGAGTGTACGCTGACACCTGTCTTAGCCAATCACAGAGCATCACATTTGAGCAACCACAGCTTCACACTACATCCTTAAGGGGATTGTTTATGGCGATGCGGCCCGTGGCCAATAGATCGTTTTGTGCTTGTTGTCGTGATCTGTTGACTCTTCCTCCTGATGAAATGCCTCAGTTCAGGCCAGGAATGGAGCACGTGGCCTTACAGAGCTAGACAGGCCTGGTGACATCTGAGACCTGCAATCTGGGCTAGAGGGCAGCTTCAGGCTCACAGCAGAGGCAGATCCATTGAGACCACCTTCAGGAAGTACTCCAGTCCACAGCTGCCAGGGTATGGCTCAAACAGACTGGTGGTTTCCATCCAAACTGAAGCTACTCAGTAGTTAAGCTGTGCCTGAAGATTTTGTTTGTTCTTGGAAAAGTTTGTTTCTGGCAAGATATTTATGAAATTGAAAGTGAGCTGAATGACTATCACCAAAACGTTTCATTTATGACCACAAACAGTATTAAGCGGAATTTCTTATCTTTCTAAAGGGGCTAAGCATTTTAAAATATTCCTCTATTTTGAATACAGAAAGTTGAAAAACTTTCAACTTTCTGTGGTCCTGCACTAAACACCTGTTGTTTATTGGCTTATTAAAATAACTGTAGTGTAAGTACTGTTTCCATGCGTTGCATAAGACCGCTAGTCACGGGCATCTCTGTTTGGACCGGCATGTGATTGGTCTTCCTAGGATTGTGTAATACGTTATTTTGTATCGCTGTTTCTTCGCTGCTATTACATGGAGGTACTTTTATAGTTTACCTTTAAACAGAAGCAGTGTATAACCAAGGAAGTCTGTAAATGTATGCCGTGGGTGTAAAATGTAGGGGACAGGAGAACGGGTTTGGGCAACAGCGCCGCGGCACGTGGAGGAAAGGTTAGGCTGTTTGTCCGGCACGGCCACATGGCCGGTCACACGGGGCTTGTTTATTTTCTGCAGTGAATTCGACCTTAACCGCCTGTCCGATCCGTCGGTTGGGGTGGAGGGGTGGGGCGCTTTCTCAGAAACAAGACCCCCAAACAAGTCGAGAAGAATCCCGGGGGCTGGGATCGGGTGTCACGAGTCACCGATGAAGCCCTCCAGCATTCGGGAGGTATAAATTGCGCCCGACAGCCACCCTCAACAGATCACGCTACCAAGAGAAGACAGCAAATACAGCGCAAGCAGATCACGCACCACAGAGAAAACAGGCGTCCAGTACCGTGGGTCAGAGTTCTGGAAGACGGAATGGATATCCAGAGCAGCCACGTGGTGAGGTCCCCCAGCCCCATGGAGAGCCTGGAGAAGCAGCTTAGCTGCCCCATCTGCCTGGAGATGTTCACCAAGCCGGTGGTCATCCTGCCCTGCCAGCACAACCTCTGCCGTGGATGTGCCAATGACCTGTACGACTCCCGCAACCCTTACCACTACTCTGGGGGCATCTTCCGCTGCCCCACCTGCCGCTTCGAAGTGGTGCTGGACCGCCACGGTGTCTTCGGGCTCCAGAGGAACCTGCTGGTGGAGAACATCATCGACATCTACAAGCAACAGCAGCAAGAATGCAGGCTTGAGCCCCCAGTGAAGAGCAAAGACAGCAAGCAGCCTTTGTGCCAGGAGCATGAGGACGAGAGGATCAACATCTACTGCCTGACCTGCCAGGTCCCCACCTGCTCTCTCTGCAAGGTGTTCGGGGTGCACAAAGACTGCCAGGTCTTGCCTCTGGAGAACATCTACCAGACCCAAAAGGCGGAGCTCAGCAACGCCATTGACTTGTTAGTGACCGGAAACAGCTGTGTGCAGGCCCTGCTCAGTCAGATGGAGGATACCTGCAAGGCCATCCAGGAGAACACCCAACAGAAGAAGCAAAGCCTGGTTGAGAAGTTTGACCTGCTGTATGCCATCCTGGAGGAGAAGAAGGGGCAGCTGCTGGAGAAGATCAGCCAGGAGGAGGAGAACAAGGTCAGCACGCTGCGTTCCCGGGTGCAGCAGTACAACGAGCGGCTGCAGGACAGCAGCAAGCTGATGGACATGACCGTTCAAGCCATGGAGCACAGCAGTGCAGCTGAGTTCCTGTTCACCAGCAAGCAGCTTATTGCTCAAATTAAGGAGGCAGGCAAGATTTCCACCATCCAGAGGCCGGAGCCAGGGTTCGAAAAGATGGACCACTTCACACTGGTTACAGATAGCGTGGAAAAAATTTTAGCGAAGATGGATTTTGGGGTGCATGATGTTGATGAGGAGTCTGAAGAAGAAGAAGAGGAGGAGGAGGAGGAGGAGGAGGAAGAGGAGGAGTGAAGGTGCCAGACCATCACGGGTCCTTAGTCTAGCTACTTGAATCGGAATGCTTAGTGAGGGTTTTGGTTTATACTGAGATTCTGTGGTCATTTCAGGAGGACAGAAGCACGACCTCATTTTGTTTCCATAAGTCTTTAGAGTGTGATCTGAGTTACTGTTTCACATACAAAAATGTACTGAGATATAATATACAGAATGTACAATTTTGTATATACTTTTTTACTTTTGTATTTGTTTTTGTACCAGGTAATTTATTGAAGTTAAATATTCTCAAGGTTTCCATGTTGGTTTATCATTATATGACAATTTTATGTCAGCCATGTTATGCTTAAAAGAAACTGATTAGTGGAATTCTCTCTTTTTGGCACATTTAAATCAAATGGCCTGTACTTCACTGTGTTTTCACTGGATCTTGAAATAAACAGAAAATACAGAATGTGCATTCTCTTCCTGTTACTTACATACATGAGCCTCCCCCAATGGCACAAGCGGGCTGAGAGGCCTCAAATAGCCCAAGTTTACAGTGGCAACACTCCTTAGCTGGTGTGAGTCTTTATTTTTAACCACTGAGGGATAGAAGAGATGTGGTTCTGGAAATAACCGCAGCTCTGGCTGCAAGGCTCGTTCTTACACGGTCACCTCAGCGCCCATTCCCAGGAAACTTGGGGCTGTAAGGTCAGGCCTAACAAACTCTGCCTTATCCCAGCAACATGTGACTTGCTGGTAAAAATAGGTGCCCGTGCATGGGAACTGATGTACCTTTGAAATGTTTATTTTTATTTACAATGAGGTGTTTGTTTGGCAGTGGGTTTCGGTCGGTAGAGTGCCTTTTTATGTCGGCTTTCAGATTATGTACTGGATTGATAATGCATGATGGGATATTCCATTTCACATCCAGTCCGTTAAAAATGACTGTGTTTCTCAGTTCTGGCCAGCAGTTTAATGGTGTATGTTATCAGATTCGCTAAGCCGATGTTTCCTGGTTACGCTGCACACACACTGCCAGGGCGCGGCCCCCAACCTGCGTGTCACGTGGCAGCGTTCAGGACCGTGGGGATGGATTCAGCAGTGTCGAACTGGGTGTCTGGTCTCACTGTATGGGATGTAACTGATCTATCTACGTCAGACTAGCAGAGCAGCTCTTGCCGTATTTACCGAGTGATCTGGTAGTGTTGTGTATGTTCTGGTGAGCGGTGGCACTTCAGGACCTCTCAGCGGCCATCTGTCTCACTCCGTAAAACCCTTTCTATTTTCATTGTTCACTTGTCTGGATCTTGGGCTGCCGATTCAGCCTTCGTCCTCTGAGGCTTGCAAGTTGAGCTGATGGTGATGATGGTCCGGTTCTTTGTTTATCAAATTTACTGGCAATGAAAGTGTGTTTAGCTCTTTCCTCTGTACTCGATCATACATACAATTTAATAAACACCCTTCCTGTATTACATCATTCCTTTAAAGCCGTTCCTTGCATGTTCACGCTCTGATTTCAGCCAGAACTCCATCCAAACACAGGCAGTTGGCCAGTAATCCTAGAAGAAGTTAAGGGTCTTATTCTGAATGCAAGTGTGCAGCTGCGTGGTTCTCTTCATGGTGTGCGTGAGGTTAGGGTGCCCTGATTCAGGTCTGTATGTGTGTGCTGTGTTTGAAAAAAGAAAAGGGAAATATTCTCATCTGAGGTTTTTTTTTTTCTTTTAAACTGGCAAGTCGTGAAGCTGCTTGGAGGAGTTAGCAAGCTATGCTTTACGTAGCGATCCTAGTAGGTGTGTGCGTGTCTGCCGTGGCGATGTGCAGCAATGTCGTGCTGCCTCTCACAGTAACCGCCGCTGTCCCAGTAACCACTTCTCTCCCGGTAACCGCCTCTTCCTCTTTTGGTACCTTCAGACTCTACCCGCAGACGGGCGTTCGGGTTGGTGGCTCAGGCTTACACTTCCATCACGGCCGAGGATTTTGCCGCCTTCGTTGGACACCCGGTAGATGAGGCGGTGAGAGGTAGGCGGAGGCCCTCGCAGGGGTGTGTAAGGATCAGAGATATACCGATGGTGTGTGGACCCCTGGGATCTCAGCCCATCTTCACTACATCTTCTATAGAGGTTGAGGCCTTTGAAAATCTGCCTTGAGTTGCATTTGTTTATGGGTGTAACTTCGTCTCTTCAGGAGCTGTCGCTCAGGGATGGCAGGCCGACCCCAATACCAGGATGGTCATACCACAGAAGCCTGGTAGGTGGCACTGTTGCACTATATTTCAGCAGATAATATTTGGTCTGTTTTCGGCGTTTATTTTTCTCCAGCATTTCACGGAGGTTTTCAAATATGCCCTTAGTGCCAGTGCTCCCTGGCACATCCTGCGGTACATGGCATGTGAAAAGTCAGGAGAGCACAGGGGACAGGGCCACCTTTTTGGGTTAGTTTAGCCATCGAGGTGCTTCAGTCCACGATTCTGCCGTGTGTGGGGCTGTTCGGTCACCACACTGTGGGACAGAACATCTGTAGACAACAGATCGGAGTCTCTCTGCTTCTGGTCACTCCTGAACTTGGAAAAACCTTCGTCAGTAGGCCACTAGTGAGCCCTTCACAGATACTGCCAACGTCTGCTGTAATTTATTATTTTTTTTAATACTCATCAAACATTTCGGGAATATAAACACAGGCACCTCACTTGGATTGCCCTATGAGCATTTTTACTTGAATTAGAAAACAAGTGATCAAAGGGGAGGCCTAAATTTGGCCGCTGTGTGATGAGTATTCGCTCCAGCCTCCATCCCAGACAGTTGCAGCCATGCAGCGAACCATGTGTCTCTCCCACAGACCCTCCGCCTGTTTCACTGGTCCCCAACGAGCAGCAGCTGGCCAGGCTCACCGACTACGTGGCTTTCCTGGAGAACTGATTGAGCAAGGCCCTGGCTCACCCAGGCCCGGCCTGGGAGTCCCATCCACCAACAGACGGTGAACATATGTTGCGGGGGTCCATCACCGCTATAGGCCGGGTGCCTCCATTGTCTCAGACAGGCTGTGTCACTGCAGATTCAGCGTGAGGATCTTCATTTTGGAGCAGACAGTTTTGTTTTGGTTTTTTTTTTTTTTTTTTGAGTCCTGAGTGCTGATATTTCTTTTGCGTCAATTTAAAATTAGCACAGCATCATAACCATCCTCTTACGTACGACCAGTATCTGACTGCTGTAGGTTTGTTTTTTTCATTTGCTTTGTATTTTTCCATTGGCTCACCAGCTGCTTCTCACTCATAAACACAATTTTGTGCTTTGGATGGCACTCCTGGGTAAAGTTGTGTATGTTAGCCAAAGCCTGAAACCCCTGTAGGTCCACACCTGTATGGTGTGTGAGCTGCACCAAAACCCAGTCAGTCTGTTTTCTTGCCTAAGTGAAATGGGTGTTTTTGACCTCAGAAGAGCCCTATGAACTGCTGTGAAAGCACTGTCAAAAACAAGCTTGTTTTCTTCCTCCGCGAGAGAGGTGGTGTGTCGATTCTTCTCCGCATCCAGACTGCCAGAAGAAATCCAGGCTCTTGGTCCTCTCTCCTCTCCCTCAGTCGTCATCTCCTCTCCCTCAGTCGTCGTCTCCTCTCCTTCCTCTTTCCCTCCTTAGCATCTCTCTGAGTGCTGAGACCAGCACAAGCGATGCCCACTTTGTGTTCTTGGTCCTCTGGTTATTTTCAGCGTGTACCAAGCTCTTCCATGGTTGTTAAATAAACTTTAATCTGAAAATGAAACCACTGTTTGTTTGAATCTGAAGGACCTTATCAACAATGAGGGGCCCTTGAGAGCCCGTATGGCCCCGTGAGAGGTCTCTATCAGTTAGAAACGGTCATCGTCCTGCTTTGCATTGTTACCTGATCCTAATACATGCAGCACAGATACACATTTGTGATAATTTTCAGCATTCCTGAGTGAGTGCTCGTCCTGTATGGCCCAGCAGTGATGCTTTACTGCGTCCTGTATGGCCCAGCAGTGACAACAGTTGACACTGTCCTGCAGGAGCTGTCAACGGACTTGCACATGTCGCCAAGGAGGTGTGTGGGTATACTGAGCATGGCTTCAAATTAGGGGTTAGAAGACATTTTTAAAGCTCTACACTGACCTGCAGCCCTGTTCTCCACACTGAGAGGATTTACAATGATTTAATTTTCCGCCGAAGCTTTAGAAACATTCATATCTCTTTAAAAAATCTTGACAAGTGGAAACCGCACCCACTTTCAATGGCAGGACATGAATTTCCGAAGTGGATGTAGTCGATCTGCATGAAACCGGGTACATTCTGATAAACAAACTGCAGTATGAATCTTTTTGATGTTGGAATTCATAAAATTACTGTTTTTTCCTGAATACAGGCATGCAGGAATGACAAAGTTTTTTATCCATCTGATGTGGAAAACACAGCAAGCCATCTGATATGAGTTATGGAGGTGGGGGTGGGACAGGGCTGGAGGTAGAGCATGGTGACTCAGAGGCTCTGTCTGGATAGGAGGCCACTTATGGAGGTGGGACAGGGCAGCAGGTGGAGCATGGAGATTCATAGAGACTCTGTCTGGACAGGCGGCAGCTTATGAAGGTGGGGGTGGGACAGGGCAGCAGGTGGAGCATGGCGATTCACAGAGGCTGTCTGGGCAGGTGGCCGCTTATGGAAGTGGAGGTGGGGGTGGGACAGGGCAGCAGGTGGAGCATGGAGACACAGAGGCTCAGTCTGGACAGGTGGCCGCTTATGGATGTGGAGGTGGGACAGGGCAGCAGGTGGAGCATGGAGACTCACAGAGACTCTGTCTGGACAAGCACCTGCTAACCACAGTCCAAATGGACTTGCGGATTAAAATGTCCTTTACTGCTACTTGGATCATAGGGTTTGTCATTCCTCCAGTTGCTAAAAGATCTAAAATGATGCGGAGAAATAGTCAGAGCTGAAGAGAGTTTTGATTCTTTAAACACACCTTGCCAATTAACTGTAGACTGTAGGAACATCAAGCCTACAATAGGCCTGCAAGGTCGTGCATAGCACTGCATTCAGGTAAGAAAAGGTAACTGAAATGCCATGTGGTTTTTGATTAATCACAGATCAAGGCATCTGCAGTCTTACAGGCTGACACGCTAGAACCGAGTGGGTGGAGAGAATGGAAAATGTGTGCATGCAGTTTCAGGTGTTGTGACTACGTGAAGCTTGTAAACAGACCGGAGCGCAAGAAGAAAAAATGGCAAAGACTTAAAAACCAAGAACAGGAAATCTGAAGCATTAACCGTTTTGATGAGTCAGCATTTCCCGTGGGAAACATCCAGTGGATATGTTAAGCCAATGTAAACCACCCACACAAAGGGTACAGAGACGTGGTTGAATTTTTCCCAGTGAACACTGGAAAATGAAAAACTAAACGGAAAGATTTGGTAGCCCACTCTTCATGTACTTATATAATCTTTGGATTTTTGTTGCTATGTACCTATGATTGCTTTTTCAGCACAGGGTCCCTGCGGGCACAGAGATACCAGTCCATTACCAGGCACTAACTGCTTGCCAAGCTGCATTTTTGGACCGTGGGAGGACACTGCAGTATTCAGAGGAAACCCGTGTGAAACAGGGACAACATGCAGAGAGTGGAGGGGGGTTAGAATCCCCAATGCTGGAGGTGTGAGGCAGCGGTGTCGCTCAGAGCACTGTCCAATACCTATACGTAATACGCGTATTTCTCTGGAGGGGATATCATGCAGGGTAACTGTATTCTCACCACATTAACACTATCGTATGTTTAACCTTAACTGACCGTAGCTATGGAGCCGATATGATCCACGTTCTAGCGTGGGCTAATGCGTGTACTATGGAATATCTGACAACTGGATGCGTGAGAGCGTCAGGGAGACCCATGGCCGGTCTGCCCCTGGCTGGTCTTCCCCATGTGGTCCCCAGCTGAGCAGCGGCTCTCCCTCCCTGTCTAGCTGCTTGCTGTTCGGCGCGCTGCTAATTTTAGAGAATGATTCAGTGTCCTCTAGCCTGCAGTCCCATGAAGGGAAAAGCAGAGTGAGAGATGATTCATCAGACCAGATTATTTTTTCCGTGGCCGAGGGCTTCATGGCCCACGCTTGTCACACCAGGCTTCGTCCTCTGCTTTGACTATCCCATCCAGTGTCCATCCCTCATGTTCAATGAATTTTGGCTTTTTGATCACAGTTCCTGCTTGTTTTTAATGCAGGCATTGGGCGTCTTGTCCTAATTTAATTAAAAAGTCACTGAGTTGTGATTCAGGTGGTGTGTGAAGCTGTGGCACAGAGTTCCTCCAGTATGTTGTGAGAAGCTAATTAATGGCAGGAGAATCTGCAGTACACAGTAGTGTTGTTTAAACTGATATGATATCCAGACCAAATAACCTTCAACAATGCAGACAAATTCAGTTGAGTCCATTGTTCATGCTAATGAGGATTGTTTTCTTACTTCGCTTCATTATGATGTCTGCACAGCTGAGGATTGAATCGATTTTACTCCTTTCAAAAACGTTTTTGATCAGAGAATTTTAATCCAATTTATTTGGCACATATTTTTCTGAAAGTAAATGTATAATAAAAAGCGTTTTCTGGCCTTAAAAGTACCGTCATGAGTACATGATATTTATGAGTCTTAGCTCACCTTGGCTTGATAGCATCCAAGGTGAAACGCTATCTCTGCTTTCAGCCTTTTCAACAGACAGTTTATGAGAAGGATGCTTAAGGTACCTTCAAGCCAGGTGGAAAAGGGGGCACTTTGATGTGACTGAGCTCAGTTCCCTACAAAGTACAAGGTACATGGTAGAGCAAACGAATTCTGGAGTGGTCAACTGGCTTCCTAATCCCTGACCAAGCCAGCCTAGGAACCTGGAAAGACCCATGTAGACAGTATGGTTAGTAGTAAAGGAGAACGGCAGTCTTCTGTTGGGGAAACAGGCCTGACAGCTTATTTCCTGTTGAAGATTTTCTCTGGGCATAGAGACATGCAGGAAGGCAAGATAGATGACCAGTAGGGACCCTGAGGTGTTCGACACATGTCAGTGCCTGGAGAAGCACCAGTGGCAGTCTTAGATTAAAATAGACCGGGAAAACCCTGGTAAAAATAGTAGATCTAAGGTCTCAGTTTAAATAGTGTCGCAAAGGTGGTGTTGCTAACATTGGTCAGCAGATTGTTCCCTAAGCTTAAGGCCATGTAACTTCTTAGAGAAATTACCCAAGCTTCATATGCCAGGACATGACCGTGTAAACAGTCCAGATTGTACACACTAATTACACCCAGAGCATCTCTTGTATGTGCTGGTGTTTGTCGGCAGTGGTATTATTTTCTGTTGCTTTATTTAGTCTTAATTTTTGCCCACTGCATTTGTGTGCATAAAGAATCGCATAATAAAGATTTATACAAACGTATAATAAAAAAACACTCTCCAGGATCTCTTTTCTGTATTGATAGTGAATTTATTCAGGCATTAGCAGTCCTAGTGGATGTCAGCAGTGTGTCTTTTCATGAAAACATTTTTAACTGATAATTTAAAAAAAAAATCCACAAGTTCTACTAACATTTATGAGCATGAAACATTTGTGTCCCACAAGGTCTTTTGTATCTGAAGAAGATGACAGTCGATGTTCAGGCCATTCACAGATGCAGAGTTTAAGTTAAAGGCAGTGTGTCAGCTCTGCAGAAGACCTGTCACTTAATGTGAATCTCCTTCCTGTTGGAATCAAATGACACTGTAAATATGTCTCTCTTGTCAATATCTGGATGAGCGCCGCCATCTGCGTGGTCAGAGTTCTTAAACCAGGGTGCATGTGGGAATTCCATCCCTCCTTTATACGCCCAGCTTTGCCGTTGGCTTGGGAAACTGGGATATTTCTCAGACTACTGTTTAAAGGGCCTCCAGGGTTTGGATGTGGAATTAGCTGTCTAAGCCAGGATCAGGCAGAAAGATCCTTAGTGTCCTTTAAAGTGAAATCCCTTGGTGATTTCTCAATAGAAGTGGACGATTTTTAAAAGCAGACACAGCGATTGAAGAGATACTTAAGGCGACTGTATTTAATTGTTGGTGGGAGTATTGTTGAAAACAGATGGTTTTGGTCTCGTGGCACTTGTGACTCATACAGTTTTTATAGCTCCGGTTAATGGACGTGCTTGATAAATGGAAAACAAAGCACTAAGCCAAGTCCGGCCTTTCATTTGTCATGTGTCCTCAATTCCGCAGGCCTCAGCTGGCGGCTGGACCTGGGCTTCTCCTCAGCATGCTGAGCGACAGTAAAAAGGGTGAGAGGTTGACAGGGATGTCTGATTGTTCCCTTACCACGAGTCGCTTGTCTTTTTCTGTGTTGCCTGTTAGCTAGCTTTTGCAATGTGCTAACGGTTACCCACAGAGAGTGAGAACCCCTCTTGAGGTCCCTCATATGCTTGACTCCTGAGTTCCATTTTTTGTACTTTTTTTTTACCAGCTAAAACAACATAACGGCCTCGCTAGCAATGAAACGTTTGATTATACTGTATGCTTTTTTTTTTTTTTTTGCTTTCTTAAAAGCAGCGATTATCAACTGGGGGTCTGCATGTACAAAATCTTGCTGAAATTATGGCAGACGTGCAGAACGTCACAGACCCAAACCTTTTTAATGAAATGATTGCAAATTTTGAAAGATAAGTAGTTGGCTCATATTGACTCTCGCTGCACTAATACTGAAAATTTTTTGTGCTTAAAGACAAAATGAGCAGCCAGTGATAAACATAAAACTGGGTATTTTCTCCTCTTTCTCTTGTCATGGGTCATTTTACCCATCGGGCCATTCCACAAACGCCATTTCCCCCTCAGCAAATGCTCAGTTCCAACTTAGTGAATTAAATTTCCCTGTGCAACTTGGTAACGCAACACATGAAGATCACATAAGCACTACGAGAAAGGCACTCAAACTCTATTCAACTCAAACTTTCATTTCTTCCAGCTTTCTCCATTTGTTTGACTACTTTGTGAGTAAGTAGCAGACTGGATCCTTTGCCAAACAAAATAAAGACTGAACTGTAATCACAGCCCTTTAACTTCGGCTTCTGGAAAGAACGTTCAAGAAAATCTACGTCTATCTACCATGTACCCTTTTCAGGTGCTTACTTCAAAAGGCTGTGCAGTAAGCAGCACTGTGGCCCCACACTGCCAGGGTTGCAGGTTCGATTCTGTGTGAATGTGTGCCCGGTGATAGACTTTCCCTGGGGCCCTGTGCATTATGGGAGAAGCTCCAGCAACTGCACCAAAATGTTTAACTTTATTGCTTTACTGTGTAACTGATGTGCCCTGTGCTTAATTGGGATAGGCATCAGACTAGCCGCATCCCGATACAGAATCAGAAACTGTTGGATGATGGATGGATGGATGGATGGATGGGTGGGTGGATGGATGGATGGATGGATGGATGGATGGATGGACTCAAATGTGTGGTTGGAGGTGGTGATTGAGGTGGTAACAGCTATCATCTAATTGGTACTCCCATTTCTAAAGGCTCTTTAGATGAGCATCTGGTTTTCATGGCAACATAGTGCATATCTCAGAAAACATACTGCTACGCTTGCGTATTCATGGCGACGTAACAGCTACAGGTGTGAAAACATCCACAGCCGACAGTCATAACACCTGTAGCCATCCCACGTCCTGCTGCATTATAAACTTTAATCCTGCTGTGTGACTCCAGTCCACTGCCACACATCAACTGTCCCTGCTCTGGACGCACGGCGCCTAGCATCAGACAATGATGACAACCTCCAGACGTGGCTTGCCTGCTACTGGCCTGGCCCAGGGAAGTCCAAATGTCAGAGACAGAGCCTGACTCAGTAATACTTACACAAAACACAGCCAGCCTAATAAGATCAAGTAATATAACACAAGGACTATCACCGCATTAAACAGTCATCTGCATGCAGCATGCAAAACAGTATAAGTAAGAAAAATACGATGGCCAAAAAAACTGACAGTTCGATGAACGGTCCTTAATCCACTCCTTCCCACCTCTTCCACAAGATACCCAGTTGGATCAGGTCAAATCCCAACCACATTAATTAGTCAAGCAGATAATGGTCTTCCAGCAGCAGTGAGGGACTCTGGCTCACTCTCCATCTTTAAGTCCAGGCTGAAAGCACACTTCTTCAGTCTAGCTTACAGAGACCTCAGGTAGCTACTCACTCCCCAACTATAGGATATAGGTCGAGGTGTAGAGCTGGGTGGGGATCAGCGCCATTGACTTTGGATGAACTGTTCTGTCAGTGCTGTCACTCCTGCTTCGTGTGTACTGTGTGTTGTTGGAGTGCTGGCGTTCAAGGATTCGCTGCTCTGCTCGTGCATATTCTCTCTCCCCTGTGCCCCCCTCTTATGGGGTGCTTCCCTTGGAGTCTTGAATTCAAGAGATCTTCATATTGTCTGCTGGCCTAAGAGCCCTCCCTCCACTTCAGCTGTCCTGTCTGACCAGCTTGCTGCCTTCTGAGCCACTGAGCCTGCTCTGATTACTGGA
>JAACJT020000030.1:13528372-13541765 GCA_009936485.2 Gymnarchus niloticus | reverse complement strand
CATCCCATCCAGGGTGTACCCCAGCCTTGTGTCCTGTGATAGACTGGCATCCCATCCAGGGTGTACCCCAGCCTTGTATCCAGTGCTTCCCTGGATAGGCTCCAGTGCACACCCTGACCTTGTGCTGGATAAGTGATTATGGAAGATGTATGAGATATATGGATGAAAAAAAGTAGGATTCAAGAATTAGCTCAATGCTTCATTTCATGAAACCAAGAACTGCATAAAGTTGAAGGACAGGTCTTGGGGTTTGGAGATTGACATGAGACAGCAGTGACAGTAAAGTCAGGCTGGCCCAGCTAACAGCAGAATAGTAACATCTGTAAAACTTTTGTAGAGGTTAATCAACAGATATATATAGCCCTCGTTTACCTGCAAAATCCAGGAAACATGCTGAAACCCTGCAAGATGGTGGAATGAATACCATTACACTTTAGAGGAGAGGAAGGGTAGTAACATCCTGTGATTTAGCATCTGGAGAGATTTATTCGAGGGAATGTTTGGGACTTTCGGGATTAAACCGAGAGAGACTGTCAGCCTGTGCACAAAGCTCAAAATTCATTCAGATGTTTTATTGTCTGCTTTTAAATCTCTTGCTATATCCAAACTAAACTCCACAACAGTTTCACAAATGTCCTGTCAGTGTTGAAAGAAATGTGGACTGCAGACTAGATAGCAAACATCTGAAGCTTATCCACAAAGCCAGAGACGAAGGAGAAGCAAGGACAGCTGCCAGAAACATAAACACCATATCCAAGAACCCTCACGCTAATTGCATGTTGCTACCTAATTGCACTAATTTCCACATAAAGGCACGGTCTCCTCTGAAGGTTTTCCATAAATCCGTTTTTTTTTTTACTTTAAATATTTCATAACATATATACAATGTAGTTATGGATAATGGCCTGCCCATAAGGAAACAAGCTGGCAAAGTCTGATCTAGTAACTGGAATAATATTTATGTAAAACAATGTCTGTGATTGTGCCAGCATGGAAAAAAACTTCGGGCTTCGTTTTGAACAAAATCCCAGTGTAACGTTTGATTTTCTTTTGATTGAGTTATTTTATTATTTGGACCATTTGGTGAAAAGCAGTTTTTCTATAAACTGTATGGTTAAGTCAAATACTTGCTTGGCTGCTTGAAGGGCTTCATACAAAAGAGTTTCCCATATCGAGTGGTCATGCTTGGGGACTGGATTCGTGGAAGCTTTTAGACACACGACGCTGCTCGGCTGACATTTTAAGCTGGTTTATCTCAGGATGGCCCTCCTAGATTGTGCCAGAAAATGTAAAATGAACATAGGATAAAAAAAACAGGAAAAGAATCAAAAGGTGTCGTTACCGTTAGTTTATGTCTCCCATATCGCAGCTACTGAACATGCAAAGATGCTGAGGGAACATCCAGAGGGAAAAGAGGGTGAAGAAACTTTCTTTAGAGAGACATTTCTTTAGAGACGTACATATTGCAGACATGTCATGTCAAAAGGTATGACTGTAATGAGAATGCATTTTAAATGTGCTGGAAGAGAACCTCAGACTGAAACCATGGGAATTTAAATAAAACATTTACTCTGTTTCTGGCATCCTAGAATAGGTACTCAGATATTAAAAACGCTGTAAATAAATCACAGGAAACTTTATTGATTGTACGGGAGTGAAAAGGGTCAGGTCCATGTCCCAAAGTTTCATTTTTCCAGGATGGAGACTCCGGTATCTTTTGGGGATTTTGAGGAAGCTGCAGCTAGCTGTGAGCTGACCTCACTTTTTCACGTTTCATGACTCGTAAATGACTCCTCAACAAGAGCAGGCCACTCTCCCTCTGAGTTAACCAGAGCCACTTCACACTCACCAGACAAACATTCCTGTACACACCAGAGGTCACCATCACGAGAGCAGCTGCAAAAAGCACTTAAAAAACATGGAAGGGCTCGATACAACATAAGTTCATTACCATGTGTTTCCTCAGAACCATGCAAAGAAAAGGCAGTCATATGCTGTTGCAGATAAGTAAGCGTGGTAGGTTTAAAATGGGCCTGGATGTGTTTTAAAATCATGAATAAACTAAAAATGTAGAAAACAAAGAAGCCCTTCAATACCCCCTGAGAAACACGGTTACATTTAGTGAAGCGGGAAATTCTGCCACAAACTAGTCAAACAGTTCAGACCTGCTCAGTTTTGTTGAAGCAGCTGTAAACAGATGTGCCTCCCCAGCTGCACTGCATATTTGAGATCTGTTGAGTGAATGAAGGTCCTGGCGGTCTAGGATGTCCCTAGTCAGCCCTGGGTGGTGTGAAGAGGGCAAAGGTCAAGCACTGTCACCTGAAGATGCGTCAGTTTGTACCCATATCGATTGCTGTCTGCCTGCCCGCTGGGCTCCAGCCTTGCTGTAACACTGCCTGTGTTGGGCCTTCCCTGGCCTGCCAGGCTCAGCAAGCCTTTCCCCCGTCTCTGCTCTGCCACGTCAGCTTTGGCGCTCTATGTCTCTGCTGCAGGATCTTTTTCTTCATCCTTTTGTGAGGAAATTGCTTCTAATCCGTGTCCTTGGAGATTCTGGCTCGGACGGCGTGTGATAGCTGGGAGTTCAGCCAGGAGAGCGCAGAGAGGAAGCCTGCCAGCTTAGCTCTAGGCAGCTGGACTGGGGGGCCTGGTGTTACCATTTTGCACACTTCCCTCTGTTGTGCATCACTAATGCTGAGGTGTACCTTGAAAAAGGGATGTAAGCTTTAGTTAGTGAAATGCTGTTGTCAGTTTATAGTGTCTATACAAAGACTTAAACACTGCTTTACAGTAAAAAAAAGTACGAGCTTTCTCTTGTCCCTATCTGTAGTTGTGTTTTTTTGCTGCACCCATGTAGAGTTGAAGCCATTCAACACGTAGTTTGACATAATAACAGGAATATTTTGTCAAATTAGCTATTAATCCCTCCCCACCCCCCTCCTAAAAAAGCAAAATAAATATTAAAACATGCATAAGTGGTTTTATGGAAAAGTATAAATGTTATATTTCAGAAAATGCCTGAATTTGAATATGTTTAAAGAGAGTTTGGAAATCTGCTCTTTCTTAATCACAGTCAGACAGAAAGCTGTTGTTTACATGCAGTACTGCGTTAGTCCAAAAATTCATCATTCTGCTTGGGAAGACAAACGCTTTACTGTTTCACGATATATACCTAAATCAAATTGCTGTGTTTCAGAAGCTTGAAGATATTGGAAAAACATTTTGGAAAATATTGTTCCTGTCACTGAATGGACCCCCTGGGCACACTTGTATATTCTTGCGAAATGTAAGTAAAACTTTTACGTCTTGCTATGAGAAAAGCATAAATGTGCAAATATTTTGGTAACTAGAAATAGTGATAGATTTAAGGAGGACATGAGAAGATTCAAAGGATCTCATTGGTCTTTTTGAATATTTATATAGGAACAGAAAAAATAATACTTCAATTTAAGCATATTAAGGTACTGAAATACTTCAAAAATACACTGATACATTCTTAAATAGAGATATAGAAATCACAGGGTCAAAGGCTACATTTGCCTATGGGTCTCGCATACCCTGTAATTAAACTGACAATATGGATTAATTTAAAATTACCCCCAAATCAGGCATGCTTTGCCTAGCAAGTGGAGGGAAACATTCCACTACAATAAGTTGTTGGTTTATACCAGCTATATTGTTTATTATTTACCTGTTGTGTTATCTGATGTCTAGTAGTGTTTATTCTCGCTAGCCAGCTACAATTTCATATGCAAGTTTAATCAACGTGTTTCATTTATGGGTATTATAAAAAAAACATCATGGGCCGAACACAGAGCCCTGAGGTACCCCATGTTGTACCAGACAGGGGTGGTACCAATAAAACCACTGTTGGGCATGACGGATTGCATTTCACAATATCTCCCTGTTCTTACTCACACAGTCTGAACACTCAGAGAAATTGGACCTGCTTGTCAATAAGTCTTGGATTTGGCCCTTATCAAATTTGAAGATTAAAAAGGTAGCATGTTTATGTAGTCTGAAGCCGCTATCACCTGCAGTAGATTAAATTCTATACTTTCTTGTTGTACATTGAACGATGTACGCAAGCCTCTGTCCATAGCTGTTACATCTACACACGGTTTTCATACATCCCGACAGTTTGGATTAAGCAATCTGCAAAGCAGGAAAACTGACTTGTAATTGCTCTAAATATGTCTGTAAATAGTAGGGATGTGTTTAGGATGTTATGACTGACCAGAGCTGCTATCGGCATTGTTGACTAACACAGTCAGGGTGGCTTAAAATACGTAAGCAAACTTGCACGCTAGAACCCCCCTTAATCCCCCCCACCGTCGTCGGCTCATTTTAACAGCATTCAGTGAATCGTGCCCATCCATGCATCTGATGCCTTGGCTTTAAAAGGACCCGAGGTGAGACTGGAATTAAATGCCGATGGAAAGTTCTTCATATATAAAGTACTGTACATCTAATATCGAGACAGAGTGGTAGGGGTTTCTGAATCTGCGCTCAATGCTCATCAGACACTTGCTGTTCTGATATTAAATACACAAGATAACAATATTCCCACAAAATATATGAAAAGGCCATCTTAGACATTATTTAGTGGTATGGATGCTGCTGCATACAGGATTAACTGTAGTTTGGAAATAAATTTGGACCCATAGCAACCCTGACCATGATATGTGGTCTGAAGAGGGATGGATTACACCACATTTAAGAGGGATGGATTACACCACATCTTGATCACTACACGATCTTACAATCAAATTTTCATGGGTTTCAATCCAATCCAAGCGTGTCTTGCCAAATAGCTTATGTGGCTCCCACAAATTTTCTTCCTATTAGAACCGCAATTACCACCATGAAAGACCTTTTTAGCAGACTGGGGGGCTTCCATGCTTCCTCACCAATGAACTTGTCTGGCCCAGTTTTGAAGACTTTTTCCTATTACGCCTGTGAATGGAACATCAGAAGGTTCTTCAGCATTCAGGTCCATCTTCAATTTTGATAACTGAAATGATATGTAAAGTTCAATCGCCTTAGCAATGAGGGAATTTCCCATCATAAGATTTGTTTGAAAGCTATTTCCTTATTTCCCATCACAAGATATTTTTGATAGCCAGTTAAATTCATATCAGTTTCCTTATCTCTAACAATGGAAGTGTGCCAATTTGGTGAGGAAGGGTTAGGCCACAATACAGTCCCCGTTCCCACTGGACTTACCCATATCAGCCGATCGCACCAGCCAGAGCTCCTCCCACTTCTACTGAGAATATGGCTACGGCTGATGAAAGCAGTGGAGTTAAGCCTTCTGTCCTTAAAGCTTTCCTGTTACATACAGGACATTCAGTAAGAGTTTCTTTCATGCTTTCAATTATCGTCACCTTGCCTTTACTCCTGCGAATAGCTCATCAAAGTCAAATGCCTTTTGAACCAAACATATCCTTTTGTTGAGAAGACAGGAAACAGAGTAAATTAAAATATTTTAAGATTTATTAAAAAAGAGTTACAGCATCAATACATTTCATTAATTCATTGTTTTACTCTCAGGCTGAGGAATTGTGTTGTGTAAATCTGGGCTACTCATTGGATAGTTGGCCTATCCCTCACAGTCTAGGGCACAAGGTTGGGGTACTCACTGGATGGGATGTCAGTCCATCACTTGGCACACAGCCACTCGTGCAAAAATTGGAGAACCAGAAGAGAACTTGCAGCTACACAGACAGGACATGCAAAGTCTGCACACGTGTATATGCAAGATTTGAACCTCCAATGCTGATCGGGCTAAGCCATCATGCCACTCCTGGGATCTGGCATGCCAGTTGTAATCCATCCCAGATGTGCAGGAGCATCAACAGGGCTGCAGAAATGTTATGAGGCCCAGGAAAATGTGCCCAAGTTCTCATGTGTGGCTAGTCTTTTATGAGCAGCCCCAATTTTCCATGGGGGTGAAACATAGTTGGGAGACCATAATTGCCATTGACTCACTGCCATCACTGAGCATGTTGTTGAAGTTAGAACTTCCAGGGTTTTTGAAGACATACAGACTATCTTTTCAAGCTCATTTTAACCACACTGTTCATATTGCTAATCCTCAATGGCAAACAGCAACCAAGAAAATTTTTCTGACAGCCATGTTCAAGACTGTCAGCAACTTATTCCAGCCATTGATCTGGCCATTGTTGGTTTGTACAGCCACAGTAACTGAAACATTCAGCAAAACTTTCTGTTTGACTAATGGCCCATAGAACATTTAAAATGTTACCATGACCTCCCAGCAAGTAGACCAGTCATTGGTTAAAATGTAATATTTAGCCTGGCAATAAACTGCAATATCCTGTATGTTATGAGATCTGTTTTTTTTAAAAAAAGGCTGCAGCATGCTTCCAACTAAAGGCTTTTGAAAATTTTAAGGACTATATGTTATGTTTATGGTGAAGGACATGGTAAAATCTGGCATTAATGACTACTTTTTACTTTAAACATGAGAAATTGTGTGCAAAGATGGGCCTTGACTGGATGGGATGCCAGTCCATCACAGGGTACAAGGCTGGGATACACTCTGGATGGGATGCCAATGTATTACAGGGCACAAGGCTGGGTTACACCCTGGATGGGATGCCAATGTATTACAGGGCACAAGGCTGGGTACACCCTGGATGGGATGCCAATGTATTACAGGGCAGAAGGCTGGGTTACACCCTGGATGGGATGCCAATGTATTACAGGGCACAAGGCTGGGTTACACCCTGGATGGAATGCCAATGTATTACAGGGCACAAGGCTGGGTACACCCTGGATGGGATGCCAATGTATTACAGGGCACAAGGCTGGGGTACACCCTGGATGGGATGCCAATGTATTACAGGGCACAAGGCTGGGTACACCCTGGATGGGATGCCAGTCTATCACAGGACACAAGGCTGGGATACACTCTGGATGGGATGCCAATGTATTACAGGGCACAAGGCTGGGTTACACCCTGGATAGGATGCCAGTCTATCTCAGGGCATTAGGCTACCTTAAATTACTGTGTGGTAATGCGATAGAAATGATAAATGGATGGATTCATGGATGGACAATGGGTGAATGCTCATTTCACATTGCTCACCAATGCATCGCTCACAATATGTGAAATGGCTGTTCTGTTCTGGGTGCTGCCTTCTTCCTGAATTGTGTTCTCTTCCACCATCTGTCTTTCTCCAGATCTTTTTGCATTAGCGCACCGCTAGTGACATCCACTGGAGAACTTCTGGCTCATGGCACGCAGGATGAACGACCTGCTTACGTTCTCTGCTGTGACTCAGCCTGCGTTTGTTTATGTGATGTGTCCACTAAAACCGGCCCTTCTTGGCAGGAGAGGAGTTGAGTGCAGAGTGAATGTTATGCACCAGAGCCAGCGTTCTGCTCGATTTGGCGACCAGGAACCACTCTCCACTTTCTGTAGTGAAACATATGCATGGCTGACTTTACATGCCTGGAACATTCCACAGGGCAAATCTGAATTACATCATCTTTTATCTAAGGCCAGGAAGTGGAGGGCAAATTTTGAGGAAGCACTAATGCTCTTAGTATTGCTGTATTATACTGCTGGTTACTTTGTTTTCTCTCAGAGTAGCTTAGATGATTCACAGCTCCAAGCTGGTAATGTAACATACATTTTCTTGGTTGTGAAGTGCACTGCTTCCAATGAATGCGTTGTCAAGTTGGCCTGCAAGAAAATTCATGGGAAAATGGCTTTGGCAGAAGGTTTGGGGAGGGAGGCTCCCTTTGAAGCCATGCTGTCAGTTAGCCTGAGTGCTCCGAGATGGTAGACACCTAAGTGAACCTTTACCCTAACCTTAACTTCAACCTGAACCTTAAATTTAACCCTACCTGTAGCGTTAAACTTAACCCAACCATAGCCTACAACTTAAACTTAACCCAGCCATAGCCTAAAAGTTAAACTTAACCCAACCATAGCCTACAACTTAAACTTAACCCAGCCATAGCCTACAACTTAAACTTAACCCAACCATAGCCTACAACTTAAACTTAACCCAGCCATAACCTTAACTGTAAATTGAAACATAAACTTAATCCTAACCTTAACCTGAACCTTAAATGTAACCCTAGCTTTAACCTGAACCTTAACCTTAACATTAACCAGTCCATTAGCAAACCTGTATCCACTTTAGCTGTCTGCATTACCAGCTAACTGCAGTTCCTCATTTTTTCAAATTTATATTCTGTCACATTAAAGCATGAGTTTTGTCCCTTACTCAATCAATCAATCAATCAATCAATCAATCAATGTGTCCATCCATCCATCCATCCATCCTTTAAGTCCGTCTGAAGTCCAAGATGGTGGTTGACCTTGCCTAGCTCCCTCAACACACTGCATTTATTTTTCTCACTTTTATCGTCATGTTCGTCTACCTCGTCAAGTGTAACAAACAGACGCATGTATGGGAAATATGTTTACTATTGTCAGTTTCTTTTGGACATTGATAATAGAAGACTATGGCCATGAGAATCACTGCCCATGGGAGCTAAGTCAACTTGGAAAACTTGGCCTGCTATGCTCAAAAAGACCACGGACTTGCTGAATGCTCCTCCATGAAGGATGCATGGGAAGCTTTGCGGCAGGACGCTGAGGCAGGGCAAGCATGTAGAAGTGCAAGCTAGGAATCAGCTATTCCTACTGGTTTGCTTGCCAATGTCTGCTCGTTGGACAATAAAATGCACCATATCCATCTTTTGAAGGCCTCTCAACAGAGCATTAGGGACTGCTGTGTTTATAGAGATGTAGCTGACCGAAACCATCACGGACAACACGATTCAGCTGCACGGGTTGGCACTCCGTACAATGGACAGAGTAGCCTCATTATCTGATAAGCTCCGAGGAGGCCTACTGGCTGTTTATGTCAATAAATCTTGGTGCCAAGGTGCTTGCAGGGGTCTCGAAACTTAGTTTTCCACATGTAGAATTAATTACAGTGGAATGCCAGGCCTTCGGTTTACCGAGGGAGCTGATGGCGATTGTGTCTACGTACACCTAGTGGCAATATTAAGTCAGCTATGATTGAACGTCACAATGCCATTAGTGAGCCACAAACAGCACACCATGATGCTTTCTTTACTGAGGTTGGATATTTTAATCAGGCTTGTTTAACTTCTGTATTACCGAAGGGGACATGGACAATAACCCATTATACTTAGCCAACAGTAACATAAAGCACTCATACAAACCAATTCCCCTCCCCGACATTTGCAACTCTGACCATTCATCTGTCATGCTACGCCTACATACTGACCCGGGGTGAAACAGGAACAACTGGTGCTTAGACAAGTCAGAGGGGCCAAAGGAGGATGTTCCCACATTGCAGGACTGATTTGAAAGCGGTAGCATGTGACAACAATGCAGACTTTCAAGAGTATTCAGAGGCTGTTACTGACTATATCAACAAGCGCAAAGACGACATGACTTGTAAAAACCACCAAGAAGTGAGCCTTCCAGAAACTCCAGCTTCCTGGGGACGTCCGCTCACTTCAGAGCTAGAGACACTGCAGCACACAGCCTGGTGAGGAGTAACTTGTCTCGGGGTATAACGGGGGCGAAGAGGATGTATGAACAGAGCCACTTCACTGACGGCAGGGGCACATGGCACTTGTGGCAAGGTTTCCAATCAATTTCACTTTCAGATTTAACTCCAAAAACATCAAGTTTACCAACAGTGGTAGGTTTCATCAAGAACGGAGACCCGTTTGTGTACACGATGGAACTGGAGCAGCGGACACCATGGTGCAGGAGCCACAATCTCACCCTCAATGTCAAAGAAGACCAAGGAGATGCTAATCTACTTCAGAAGAGCTCGCTTGCAACACCATCCTCCATTGCTGTCGAGAGGGTCGGCGATGTTAAGTTCCCGGGGGTGTCCCAGGCAGAAGACCTAACCTCAAACATGAACACCACGGCCATCATCAAGAAAGTCCAACAGCAACTCCACCCCCTCAAAAAACTAAAGAAGGCCAGCCCCCCCTCCTCAGCCCCCACCACCTTTTTTAGAGCCACAATTGAACGTTTTCTGACCACCTACATCACTTCCTGGTTCGGTAACGTCAAAGCGACAGAACTGCACCAACTGAACAGGTCAGTTGATAAGATGCCTGGCAGCCCTCTGCACTCCCTAATGGAGATTTACCACTAGCGCTGCTCTCACAGGGCCCTCAGCACCATAAGAGATCCTTCCCACTGCTCTCACAGGCTGTCTTCTGCCCTGCCATCTGGAAAGAGGTACAGGAGCATCCGTACCAGGACCACCAGGCTGATAAATAGCTTCTTCCCCAAGGCTGTCAGACTCCTGAACACCCACAGCCACCTGGCAAGCAGTTACATTCCCCACGCATCCCTTTTGACCTTCCCTCCCAGCACCGGGCGATTTAACACTCTAACACTGACTGCTGTTATACAGATGTGTTTAGTTCTGGTTACCAGTTACTAAAATACCGCTCACCCGTTGAATATTCTTTTTGCTGACATTCGGCTATTTCTATATATTTTCATATATTTTACATCCTTCTGTTATTGTCAGATCTGTTTACTACTATGACATTTATTTATTGTGTATTTGGATATTTGTCCTTTGATATTGCACTATTTGATCTGGGTGGAATGGCATTTTGTTTTGTTTTTTTTTTTATTTATGCAAATGCACAAAAAGATGATGACAAAATCTTATCTATCTTACCTTAACCTCCTGTCTTGGACAGGGTTGGGGGCAGATTTGGACAAACGGCATTCCGAAAACTATTCAAGATGAATGAAACTTTGAATGGATAAGAGAAAGTAAATGTTTAAAGCTAAGATTTTAAATAGGAGATGAAGAGGATGTGTACACTTCAGCACTCTGTAATTACTCAATTTAGTTTTGATTCGGCCTGTCTTGGACACCACCATCTCTCTCTTACAGCACAGTTCCACCATTTGGGGCCAAACGTAACAAATTACGCTGGGAAGCCTACATACATTTCAAGGATTGCTAAATTGCTGCCATCATTTATTTCATTGTTCGTCAAGGTCACTCTGCACGCTACCCCAAATGTTGAAACTTCGCTTCAGGCGATGTGATCAAGCGTAACACAGGAAAAAAACACTCTATAGATAGAACTGCAGTGCTGGTCCCACAGACTGTAAGCAAGATTCATTTATCATGTAAACTTGTCTACATGGATGCATTGCCCTCATTTGTCATTTGTTGATATCTGTGACATGTTATTGCTTTAGGCATGAGCAGACTTTGCAGTTTCGAAGACTGAAAAATGTTAGTCACATATGGAGAAGATAAAAAAACGCAGGTATGATACATATCTGTTTGAATTGCATGGTTATAATTTGATATGAATGACTCTTTGATACTTTATCGCTCACTGGGGGAGACAGCCTTGAGTTCCTAAGGTTCTTCACTGTTTCTTTGGGGGAACTGGCTGCTCATTAAACCATGGTCAGGCAGTTCCACCTCACAATGTTCTTGGCTGGTGATCTTAAGCTACCTCAGACCTTCTGGGTGTGCTTAGCAATCCACAGAAAAGCAAAAATATCCACCAAGTTTTGTTTCCAGTGAAAAAAACACAAAAATGAATGTCAATAACTTTAAAAGAGAGATGCACTAATAAACAGTTACAAAATTTAAAGTGAACATTCAGTATGGGTACGGGATGAGGGTTCAGATTTCACTGCTCCTCTGTGTGTGTGTGTGGATACTGTTTATACATTCACGCTGTGTTGGATTTTATGTGTTTATTCTTTAATATTTGTGGATCTACTTTTCCTTAGTCCTGCCCCAGACCTACATGAATTAAACCTTGGGAGGAAAGTGGGTGTTGTGGATACAACTGAAGATTAAATTACATTTTTGATTAATTAGTCAGTGTTTACACTCATTCCGGCTGGCTAACAATATTGCAAAGGAGTGATATTAATTCCAAAACCCTTTATTTATAATATAAACACCAGGAAATAGTACAATAAGTTTTTTTTTTTTTTTTAATAGAAAGCCTTTTTATTTCCTCTTCCCAGTCTGAAACGAACTAATAAAAACAAAAAAAAAATCAACAGTTTTGACATGTACATTCTATTTTGTAAGAACTGGATCATGTAATTGAAGTGCATTTAAAATATGAAGTCTGCCTTCTGTTATCGAGCAACACGGCTGTCATCATGTACAAATGGAGATACGTAAAGGAGCTTACAATTCATATCAGTGTGAAAAATTATAAGGCATTGATGATCCAGAAAGGGTTTTCAGTGAAATGAACCTGAACTAAAAAAGAGGAAATCTTTGTGTACCGATATAAAAAAGCTACTTTTGTACTACTAATTCTGGGAAAAATAGTATATAATTATAATTTTCAATCCATTTTTAAAATTCAAAACGCTTCAAACTTCAAATTTAATACATCCACTGGAAAAAAAAAAATAATAGCACCAGTTCACTAAGTAAGCATGAGATTGGTCTCCTTTTAAGTGATGTAAAATGACTATGTCAAGGCTTTCAACAGACAGAATGACTGATTGCATCAGTGCAGTCCCCATCGCTTCTCTTCTGCAGATTGCTGCTGATCGGAGGTAAAACTTGACTCTTCTCCTATGTCCTTATCGCTGCTCCAAGTCCTTGGCTGGAGGGTGCTGGAGATAAGATGGAGGATTTAAAATACCTAATAACAACTTGCATCCTCCACCTTTCCTGCCCGCTTAAACCACAAGATCAGACCGTTTCAAAACTTTGAAACAATTCTTCCAGATTTAAAAATATAAAATGTGTTAGTAAGAGTTCAACAGGATCTATGGGGGTTACAGGCAGCAGAAGAGCAGTATTAGTTGTAATAATCTTTTCTAATTTTACACAAAACCTCGAATAGGGAAATGACTCAAGTAGCCTGATAGCCTCAAGACAGCCGGAACTCACCCGCTGACCCGCAGGTCTTCTCGCACTCTTCCTGCGTCTCGAAGCGGTTCTGGTTGCCTCCACAGCCGCCGTACCAGAAGCGAGCGCAGCTCCTACTGGGGAAGTCAAAGTGCCACTGGAGGACAAACTTAGCGCAGGTACCCTCCTCCTTGGGAAGCTGGCAGATGCTGTTACCTTTGGGCCACAGGACAAGAGGAGTCACACGGGAACAGGGACAGAATCCACATAGATCTGAGACGACAGGCTGTAATTATTAATATTACAGAAACGCCCCTCCAATCACATTACCTGTATTACTGTCACGTCTCTCAAACAGGTTACAGGACAGGCTGTAACTATTAATATTACAGAAACGCCCCTCCAATCACGTTACCTGTATTACTGTCACGTCTCTCAAACAGGTTACAGGACAGGCTGTAACTATTAATATTACAGAAACGCCCCTC
>JAACJT020000030.1:13487219-13505297 GCA_009936485.2 Gymnarchus niloticus | reverse complement strand
CCAGCAAGAAGACAACATCCTTTCCTGTAACGTCAGTCTCTACTATTTGAAAAATAGGAAGAAGACAGACAGGATTTGAGCACAATGATTTTCATTCTGTGTGTTGTGCTTAATGTATCAAGACTACTGGTCTGTACTAATGGAAAATTTTCAAAGACATTTGAAAGAATCAAACACATGATATTCTAACATTGCTGGGAAAAGTCAGCAAATATTATGAATTGTTTGAGAACAGCAGGTAACACTATAATTAAGTCCAATATGGCACTAAGAAAGGTCAAGATGATGTTATCAGTTTTTTTTTTTTGAGCTAGCATACAGAAGAATGTAAATTTTAAAGTATTGCTGCAATTTTCTGCTAAATCAAAAAGAAATATTCAACATGAACAATTGCTACAAAACTGCTTTTAACATAGCAGAATAGCTTTGACTCGAAAACGTTTATTGTACCTATGACTGTTGGTTCTTCTGTTGAAACACTAGTAATCACTGTATCTACTGAAGACATAAGCTTATCTTGCGTCCTTGGGAGGTCATTGAAGTCTGGCACAGACTGAGCATATCTAGGGTCATACGATATTCTTTGTAATTCTGTGTCATCCACATTCCTTGTTCCAATTCCAAATGTCAAGACCCCAAGCTCTTTCAAAGCAGCAGCGGGTGCATCTACATTGTCAGTGGACTTTCCACCACTCAACAAAATCAATATTTGAAGAACACCCTCCAGGCGCCTGCTGCCAGAAGGAGCAGTGAAGATGTTGTTCCTTAGAAACTGGAGAGCTGCTCCAGTGTTCACAGCTCTTCCTCCCTTGTGTCTGAGATTTCTAACAGCATCAAGGACATCTTCCTTTGTTGAGTATGTGTTCAAGTAGAAGTTAGTCTCTGGTTCTTGGCTGTACTGAACCACAGAAACTCTGTCGCCCACGTTCAGTTTTTTGACAATTTTCACAACAAAGTCGCGCATCGCTGAAAATCCATTTATGGTTCCATCAGAACCATCAAGCAGGAACACAACATCTTTTTTAACGTGTTCCACATAAGCTGAAGCAAGACATCCAGAAAACATCAGTACATTAGCATCGCCATAACCTTTTTCAAAAAGCAACACGTTCATAGAAATTTACAAATAAAAACCACTATGTCCTACCTTCTCGAAGAACAGCTTCTAGATTTCCTTTGGGAAGGCTGACATAAGTCCCAAGTCGCTGATGGACTGTGTTCAGCTGGCTGAAATCCTTCACGTTGAACGCAAATAATGGATTGTGAGCGATGGCTTCAATCTGCTGTCGATCTGCATTCTTCACTCCAACTCCAAAGGGTACGACGCCTTCTGTCTTCAGAGCTACAGCTGGCTCTTTCACGTTATCCTGTGACCGCCCACCAGTTAGAACTACCAAAAACTGAGGAACCTTTTCTGAAATCCTGCTGCCATATTCAGGTGAGAACACTACATCCTTCATGAAAGTCAACGCTTCTCCGGTGTTCAAACTTCGGCCACCAGCCAGTGTCAAACCGTTGACTGCTCTAATGACATCCTCTTTTGTGTGATAACTGTTCAGGTAGAAGTTTAACGTGGGTTTTTCACTGTGTTGGACCACAGAAATTCGGACCTTGTCGATTCCAACGTCAAGCTGTGCGATAATTTTTAAAATGAAGTCCTTGATGTAGGGAAAATCACTCATTACAGCATCAGATCCATCGATCAAGAAGGCCACATCCCTTTCAGTTCCTTTTTCATGTTTTTATAGGAGAAAAACAAGAAATATTTCATTAGATTACATTTTATATTGTTCATATCAATACACACTCACGCCACATATTGGAATGAGTATTTACCTGAATCACTTAAATTCATCATTAAAACAAATTAAATGTGTTGCCAGCTCACCTTCTTCAGTTTGTGTATCCCCCACTATTGTTATTAGAGGTGTCATAATCTGTGTAGCAACGTTTGGCAGTCGAGCAAAACTATTCTGATAGAACGCCAAGTCCGGGACGAAGGCAACTGTCTGCAAGAAGGCTTCATCCACTGGGCCTGCACCCACTGCGAAGGTCAGCACTCCTGCCAGGGCTAATTTATCGGCAACTCGCTTCACCTCGTCTTGAGCCTGGCCTCCTGTGATGAGGACCAGCACCTGTTGGACCCCCTGTCTCTTCCTGGATCCGGCCGTGGGCTGGAAGTGGTTTTGCAAAGCGTATTCCATTGCCGCTCCTGTGTTCAGCCTGTTTCCGCCCATCAGGCGTATCTGCCTAATGGCGTTCAGGACATCCTGCTTATTGGAGTGCGTGTTCAGGTAGAACTCTGTGCGTTGTTCCTCTGCAAACTGCATCAGGCCAATCTGCACCCTCTCGGGCCGAACATCAAGCTGGCCGACCACACTCATGATGAAGTCACGGACAAATGGCAGGTTGGCACTGCCAACATAGCTCGAGCCATCCACAAGAAAAACGATGTCCCTGACGACGCGCTGTGTTTGGACCACGGTTACTTCCGTTACTGTGAAAGCAAATCGAGACACAAGTCGCGACAGTATTAATTTGGTAGCCATGGCAAACAATTAAACTCGTCAACAATACGTATGACATCACTCACTCAAATGCATTTTCAATTTTCAAAACTACTTCAATTATTATATATAATAGGGTTAAAAATTGTAAAAATAAATGTACATTTAGAATAATCTAGACCTGAGGTGCATACATATATGAAACACAATAGATAAAGGTATACTCAATTTCTCAGTAATGAAATATTTTAATAAGATTATTACCTGTGGGATCTTCTGTCATTGCAACTCCAGCCAACGTTGAGAGAGGAGCCACAATCATCTTTGGATTGCGTTGCAAACCCCGGAAATCCTTCATGGTGAAGACCAGATTGTCATCGATGGCAATCGCCCTGAGTTCACTTTCATCTGCTGCTTTGGAGCCAGCAGCCATCGTGAGGACACCCATCTGCTTGAGCTCATTAGCTGGCTGGCTAACGTCATCGCTGGACTTCTTGGCAGACAGCACCAGTAGCAGTTGTGGAACTCCTTCCTGAATGCGACTCCCAGTGTCTGGTCTCAGCATCTGGGTCCGTACGAAATTCAAGGCAGCTCCTAAGTTAACCTCCTGCGTGCCTCCTCTCAGCCGAGTCCGATTCACCGCATTGCTGAGGGCCTCCCTGGAGCCGTATGTGTTCAGATTCATTTCTGCCTTGGGGCTGGTGGTGAACTGAGCCACGCCCACTTGCACCTGGTCTCGGCCAATAGGCATGGAATCGACAAAGCGCGAGATAAATTGACGGACTGCGGCGAACTGGGTGGCACCCATACTCTGACTCCCGTCGATGAGGAAAATGATGTCCCTCTTCCCAACCTCTAGGGCTGAAAAATGAACAAGAAAAAGGGCTTAACTGTGGAGATACTGTTGTTTTTGTCTATGAATAAACATAAAGCATGATTTTATGACTGTGATAAATGTGATAAAATTATGATTATAAACAATGAATAATAATGTTCATCAGAGCAATGGCCTGTTCTAAGATCACATCTGGGCTGTTCACTGGACACCATTTAAGGCTGATACTGCAAAATCCTAAGCCCAGAGTGCAGCACCAGAGGGACAGAAACGATTTTAGCTAGGAACTATATGTTTGTTAAAAACCTATGTGCAAGATATTTAGTGTTTGGCATATACAGTTGTGGTCAAAAGTTTACACACACTTACCCAGGACACGTAAGTCATGACAGTATTGGGCTTTCAATGATCTCTATAACTGTTCTTTTCCTGTAGTAGAATAATCTTACAACTTACATCTTAATCATAAAAAACACTAACTTGGCAGTCTCGCTAACTTGTGAGTTTTCTGAAACCAACACAGGGTCCAAATTTTACATACAGGTCTCCCAATTTAACTTTTTTTTTCTTTAAATGTGTCATAGGACGTTTCATCTTGATCAGGCACTTTTGGAATTTAACGACAAGCTTCTGGCAGTATTCTGGTTTGATATTTGACCACTCTACTTGGCAGAATCGGTGGAGTTCAACTAAATTTGGTGGTTTCCTGGCACGTTTTCTTGATAGGGTTGACATCAGGAATTTGGCAAGGCCATTCCAAACACTTAATGTTAGCCTGATTTAATCATGCCAAAACCAGCTTTGATGTCTGTTTAGGGTCACTGTCCTGTTGGAAGACTCGTTTGTGTCCAAGTTTGAACCTTCTAGCTTATGTTTATGAAATTATGCTGAAGAATTCTGAGGTAATCCTCCTTCTTCACTATTCCATCCACCTTGTGCTCCAGTTCCACTGGCGGCAAGTCAGCAGCAGGAAATGACACTATCACGACCATGCTGAACAGTTGATAGTGTTCATTGGGTTGGAGGCCCCACCATTTGCTCTCCAAACATATCTCTAGTCTTTGCGGTCAAACAACTCAACCTTTATCCATCAGCCACAAACTTTTGTTGAGCTTGAAGGGGCCGGTGTTGAAGCGGGGTCTTCTTTCTTGGACGGCAGCCTCTCAGCCCATGCCGAAGAAAAACTTGCTTGGGTACAGACAGTGACAGCAGTGTTCCTGCAGCTTCCAGTTCATGGCAAACCGGTGCCTTAGTAGTTCTTGGATTGTGTCTGACTATCTGGAGCAATTTCCTATCAGCTGAGGGTGGCAGTTTGGTTCTTCTTCCAGATCTTAGCAAAGCGACTACAGCTCCAGAAAACTGGAACTTATAAACAATTGCTTGAGTTGATGATCTTGGAGTTTGAAGTTGTTTAGGTATTGCTTCAAGAGACATTCCTGACTCGTGTAAGTCTATGATCTTCTTCCTCAGATCTGCGCTGAGCTTCTTGGGCTTTCCCATTGTATCATGTGTTGGTCAATACAATGATCACTTTCCAGAAAGTCAAGAGGCCTTCACACCAAAAGACATCTTGGAACGTTCGGCATCACTCAGTTAGTAATCTAATAGGTGTCTGTATATTTTAGACCCTGTATGTACAATTTTGACTTGATTTTGAAAACCCACGATGAATTAAAATCTGTGCACCATTCTTGTGCTTTTTTGGAATTAATATGTATTTTGTACAATCATTCTGCCACAGTCGTGCAGATCATTGAAAGCCCAGTGCTGCTATGACATACACCTCCGTGAAACATGTATGTAAATGTTGACCACAACATACATGCATACATACATACATAGACTGTTTCTCCATAAACTTTATTGGTAGCTATTTACGATAGGACTGGATACGATAATTAGCATTAATTGCACTACTTTTATTTTAGTAAAATTCATTCTTCATGTTCAAAAACTTCCTAAAGGACTTAATAAACCCATCTGCTGTCCATTAGAAGTTTGTTTTGAATGAAACAACTCCTAGCTTAAATAAAAATATACAGCTACAATGCTGTCCAAAGGAAACTGCAACCCCCCCACCGCAAAAAATTACATCCATTACGTTCTCAAAAATGGCAAATTCTTTTGGATTTTATTAACATAGCTTGGTTACGTACCTTCAGTAATATCAGTTTCTAAAACAATGGTACGTTGAGCCACCCCGTTAACAATTTTCTCAATGGATTCCCTCAGCTGGGCCACGGAACTCATATCTGATGACAGCGCAAACCTCTTATCCATGGCAATGGCCTCCATCTCTGCCAGATCGGCGCTGCCAAGGCCGACGGTGACTGTGTACACATTGGCTTGCTTGATTGCCCTGATGCCCCTGTTGGTGTCATCACTAGATGGCCCAGCACTGATAACAAGTAACGCCTGTGGCACCCCCTCCTCGGCCCGGCCGCCTGCTTCAGGGCCCAGTAAGTTCTCCACAACATCCTCCAGGGCAGCCCCCAAATTGGCCTCCGTTCCCCCTAGGAAACTAAGGCCCTTAACTGCATCCAGAACCATAGTCTTACTTTCATAACTATTTAGATAGAAATTAACTTGGGGGGTAGTGCTATACTGAACCACAGCGACTCTGATCGCGTCCTTTCCCACCACAAGCCTCTCAATGACATTAAGAGCCAGTGTGCGGATGCGGAGGAAGTTGGCGACTCCAACGCTTTCCGATCCATCAATTAAGAATACAAGGTCAGCCGACTCTTGAGCTTAAAGGAGAGAGAAAAACAAAAGAGAGAGAAAAAAATGCAACGTGAAAGCTGAGGATATGACAAGCGGCCAAAAAAACGTCACAATTCCGTCATATCCATCAAGAGACACAGTCTACAGTATCAGAACAAGCACATCATTCTGCATGGCGATTGAATTGAGGTTATTACTGGTTTTTGTTGCAAGAATTTAATGTAATACATGTGTAGCATTGCAAAATTCAATTGTAAGTTACATTTAATGAATGCTGGCCATATCAGAACTGTTCAAGTTACGCTAAATGTAGAGATGAATGAAATCCAATTCTTTATTTAGTGTTTAGAAATTTTTGTTTAGTACTTGTCTCTTTCCTGAATATGTAATTTCCAGTTCATCTTCCATACAGATTTGTTATATAAAACTGAAATTACATAACAGATGGCACTGCTTAAATGGAGTTTGAAGGCCTTAAATGTCTGTTGTTACTAAAGGAATTTATGAATATAAAGAGCACAACCTGTGCAATTCAATCCCTCCATGCAAACTCATGTTACATAACACAGTGATCACGTGATCAGTGATGATCCTCTGGCCCATTCGCCTGGTACTCTCACATCCTGACCAGACATAAGTTCAACACTTCCTGGAAGCTGTCGTTGATCAGCACCCATTTATTCTATCTTATAGGCAACAATGTGCCATTGCAGTGATAAAATACTGAAAAACACATCAGGCAAATGCTACACCTGCTTGACTCTCTGTCGTCTGGTCTGTCACGAATGGGCTCAGATGTTCATCACTGTCTAAACAGTAGGGACATCTGGAACATTTGTGTACACATGAAGCAAGCTAGTAATACTTGAAAGGTGTGCTCAGAGAGAAGCTGCAGTGGGTTAGACGTAGTTAAAAGCTCCTTCTACAGTCAGAACACACATTTATGCTTAGCCGTGGTCAAACTTTATCTTTGTATTTCCTCCAATGCATGAGAAAAGTGATGTTTTTCAGGGACAGGCAAGACCTTTGAATTTATGCCTGACAAATTCATATTTTAGAAAGGTGTCTGAAGTACGTAGTTAACGTCGTGAACTAAGCATGCAAGAGTATTGGAGAGGACCAAGTATTTCATGGTACGTGACATAAATCCATACATAAAGAAAGATGGGAATAAATTATTTTACTCTCTATGGGTATCCTTCAAAGGTAATTGAAAAATCTCAAACTGGAAAAGTTAAAAAGAAGAGCATTTGGTGAACTAGTTCTGTTAGAAGTTCTGACAGTGGACTACTTTGTGTGAAAAGGCTGGAGTCATCCATCATGAGTATGTTTAAGAGAATATATTTTATGAACACAGCAGCCCTGGACCAGCTATAGCCTTCAAACACGTAAGCCTGATTTATAGGACTACTGGACTACAACAACAGGATGATGTAGAGGCCTGCATGATGACCATGATGAAGCAATATAATAAACTAGTGCAGATGGAAAATTATGGAACATTCTGTGATGAATGTCATAAACAAGGACTTTATGGTATCAGCATTTTTAGACCCTGGTCCAGGAGGCTCTACTGAGCTGTTTAAAAATGTATTTCAGGCACATTTGTGCTAGCAAAAAGTAAAATAGCTTGCCTCAAACTTATCAGATCCTCTGTACCTCCCTAAAAGGTTTATTTGTTTGGGTGAAGGAGAGCAGGCGTGATGCTGACAGGAAACAAGCTCTTCAGATCGGCACAGTTAAAATCAAAATCTCTTCGGAGTGGAACTCAGCGGCAGAGGTGGACATGTTAGAACTGCTTTAGTGTGGGCGAGACTGAATAAACTGTCCTGCCCGGGATTTTATTATGCAAAACAGAAAGATCTGTGTCCACAAGATAATTAGCATGGAGCTGGGGAAAATGACAGATTTCAGTGCATTTTCTCAGTGTAGTAGACAGAGCAAGCTTGGGAGACCCATGTTTTCACATTAGCATGTCCTCCAGTTTCACTTATGGCAACATCGGCAACAGCAGGGGGGCACAACTGGCCAACACAGTGCAGCGCCCTGTAAGGAGAATGCCAACTGCAGTGAGCCTCTACGTCAAGTGCATGATATCAAACTACAGGCTCTACAGATTTACATTCCTTTGTTGGGGGCTCTTTATTCCATAGGCTGAGACTGAACGTAATAAGAGTAAAAATTGGGATTTTAGTTTTATTTTTTGTTGAGTTTTATTATTATTATTATTATTATTATTATTATTATTATCCCTTTCTGTGCCAGTTTATGCAAAAAAGAAAATGCGACATTTATGCTGTAAGCCTCATTTTGGTCATAATTTAGCTTTGCAGAAATTGGAATGAGTGCCACCTATGTGTACACTCTTTAATGTGGGCATGATGCATTTTCCCATAACTTCATTCAATACTTCAAACGTTTGAAGACGTGCAGCTTAGCGAAACTACGTGTCTATGAAACAAATGCATGTGTGTATTGCTGCTCTTGTTGAATGTGGAGGGGACCACGGACACGCTTGTAAACACCGTCGGGAAAGTCTTGTTGGGGCGTGCTTTTGGCTACTTTCCAAGTTTATTCTTCCACAATAAAGTAAAGAAAAGCTCTAGAGAAAGACTGTAGACTGTGGACTGATATCAGCATCGTGTAGCATCCAGATAGTTGCAGTGCAGTGACTCACTCGGTATGGCTAGTGTGATGATTCATTTGCTGTGTGTATTACTGTGGACAGACGATAGCTTTTTAATGGTCCCCTGTGTCCAGTTTGTTTCATCTGTTTAGTTTTCTTAGTTACCTTGGACAATGGCCCACACTATTGTCCGTCCCAAATGTCTACACGGTCAGTGCTTATTTGAAATTTATTTTTAATCCTGGTCCCTCTGTAGTCATTCACACCTTAAGCAGAATTCCAAATAAAATTCTATTCTGAAAACCATACATCACAAAGAAATGTTCACTATGCTAAGCAGGCTATTAAGTGGTTTTGTAACTCTGTCCAGCTCGGGCACTTCGGAATTTTCCAGTGACTATTTCACAATGTGCCTGTGAACACTTGAATTGTGATGGCCAAAGTCATACTCATTTTTCTTAAAGTTGGCACAAATTAAGCCTCGTTGGTCATCTGACAATATTATTTCAGTTGAGTTAGAAATACTCAAGCACTTTTCACATACAATATTACCCAGTAAGATCACAGCATTTCACCAATATTCCTAAATATATGCAGTAAATATGCAGTATAAGTTACGAACACGTTGGATCATGAAACAAATGCCAAAATGAATGTAGTTAGCAAACAGCTAAGCTCTGAAATAATTTTTTAACCCTTTTCTATGTACATCGATTGTTCTCGAATGAGATGACATTGGAGCAGTTGGGGGTAATTTGGTGCCCGACTGATGACACTGTAAGACAGCAAGCAATTCCGGGGCACCAGAACATGATGAGGACTTACCACTCTGAGCCTTGACGTTCAGGAAAAGGCCTGACAAAGTCAGGCCCACAAGGGCACGCAGCAAGAGATGTCTCCTCATTTCACCGGACAGAAGACCTGGAAATGGAGGAGAAGTGTTTGAGCTTTTTCTTCTGAGTTTATCGTCGACAAGATGTCACAATATCGTCCCTCTCAATGACATTGTCTCAGAATAGTCTGGTAAGATTAAGAGCCGAACAGTTAAGGTAGTTTTTCAGTTTTTTATCTGGAAAAATTGCAGACTTCTCCAGACAACAGCAGCAGGAAAATCCCCAGTACAGGAAGGTCACAGTTTTGTGTTTCTTTCTGTTGCTATCCAACACGGCAGTCACAAATTTGTGGTACTGAGTCAGTACAAATAGTGTCCCACTTAGGTGTAAGCTTGGAAAGACAAAAAAAACTAAACGTAAAACCACCTGTGAAAACAGTTACTTGATGCAAATTAATGATGTCCATAATAAAAAGCCGAAGACTGAAAAATTTTCCTCACTCTTCAAGTAGCTCACTGTGTAGCTGATGTTTCTCTGTGTTGTGCTTTTTCAGTACCCTGTATCTTGCCAACAGTAGCAAGCGTACCTTCATAATATTGAATAAACGTTGAATCTTAAACCAGCCTTTACAGCAAAACTGAGGCCAATGCATCCATGTACGGCTGTAAAAGATTGGCAGAAACATATTCCGCAAAGTCATTTTCATTTCCCAGAAATAGCAGGTAGCCGATCAAATAACCAGTTCAATCATGCCTGTATTTTTGAGGATATGAGACAATAATAAGATAATGCATTTAGCTGTTCATATTTCAACATTTTTAACATGACTGTACAATGAAGCCCGTCGCATTCAAACAGCAAATTAAGGACACCTCATCAGCATTGAGCCAGGCCAGACATTTAATATATTCAGCTCTAGGATGTGAGGTGGTCAGGGCTCTCTCACGCTGATGATACCCAAGGCCTCTCCTGCATGCTACTATATTTCAAGCCATTGTAAAAATGGACATCTAAGCTTCCCTTCTGCCGCTGTGCCATCAGGAGGAAAAGGGTGGAAGAGTGAATGGATGACAACATCGACAACCATGGGGCAGTTTGGAGAGCTCACCAGCACCGTCACTAAGCACTTGTGGCTGGGGGGGGGGGGGGGGGGCTAAGTGCTTTCCCGGCTTAGAAAGCAATATGGCTACTTTGCTGGCATACAGCAGGTTACAAGCGAATGTCAGAGTCAGGTCTAATATCCCTTATTCAGAAAATTATTTATGAGGCGTGACATGGAAAATGGTGGACACGTAAAATTAACGTTACATTATGATCGAGAAATTTTCACTAATAATAAAATAAAACAATGCCTACTATATGATTAGTTCAGTTTGCCTGTAAATACTTAAGTGGTGTCGATAACGTTATTGTCTCCTTCGTTTTTCACACTCTCACTGGCTGTGGAGTTTTTTTTTTTATTATTTCTCGCTAAGGCTACAACAGAGTCTCACAATTCAGAGGTTTCAATTACAAGAACTAGTAAAAAAAAAATAAAAATCAGATTTGATCTAGTTAGTTAGCGTCATTCTGTAACTACTTACAATTTCACTTTTCATACTCTATACAGCTACCCTGGATGGCGGCTGAAATTTGAGACTCCGCCTTGTAATAATTGTAATCCTAACCAATCGAAACAGTTAATTAACGCAGCGGCAATTTGCCAGCTTGTCGCTTCCCCCAGGTCCTAGTGCCCTCTGTTAGGACTCGTCTTAATTTAGAGACCCCATGTCAGGTTTTAAATATGTATTTAGTGGGACAAAAAATAAATTAGGAAGCAAGCACTATTTTAAATGAATTTATGTGCATTCATTTGGGGGGGGGGGGACTACTGACCCAGGCAACAATTTTCTGGTTAGCAGAGCGTTTTAAAAACGTTGTTGTTAGGTTGTTAGAACGTTTGTGTCCAGGTTTGGTAGGTTTCCAGGTTTGAGAACATAGTGGCAACCGAACCTTTTTAGAACCTAATGAGAACGTTATTGGAATTTTGTTTGAATGTCCCCTGTGTGCTGGGGAAAATTAGCTATAGCCCCCTGGACCTCACCAACATATCTGCTTTTTGACTGCAGCTGAAAACTGGAATCACTGGAGCAAAATCCATCCTGACACGATGAGACGATGTGAAACTGTGGCGTTGTGAGACCCACAATTTGCTGGTTTACAAAAATGCGCGAAACGTTTCAACACAGGACAGCTTGAAGTAAAGAAGTTAAGGGTGAGGGTGGAGCAAAGTGCAGCACTTGATACCCAACCTGCCAGAAAAGGCTGTGATAAATTTACCCCTCTAGCAACTCTGAGGAAGAGTCCCATCATGGGACAAAGGAAGGTCCTGGATGGTTAGACAGCGCCATCTGCTGGCTGGAGAAACTGCAGCAGCTCTGCAGAACTGACAACTTCATTCCAATCAAGTCTGACAGCAATGGTATACTAGTCTTTCCGAGAAAGACTTAGGAAGGTTTTCATGGTGTTTGCTGTGCCAGGATGCTCTTCGATGGTACATATTCATCCAAGCAATGCTGTAGTGTCTTAAAAGAGTGAGGATGTTTTCTTTGAAAAGCAGTAAAGACGGAGATTTTACATAAAAATGGGCTTTGATCCTCAAGCAAGTGAAGAAGGAAAATTGGGTTAAGTTGGCTGCCTTTAACAGGATGAGTTTCTCTGCAAGCTGGTGCATTCAAAAGTGACCAATCACAGTCATCACGCATGCGTTTACACTGAACGACAGTGCTTTGGTTTGGGCAGTTTGGCATGTGGAACGTTCCTTTTGGATGATAGAAAACAGGATGCCCTGGGGAACTAATGTATGTTTCTCTAAAAATTACAACTCTGTAAATGAGTCAACCACTCACTAACTTACCTGAAAATTAAAGACATCTAGTCCCTTATCAGAAATCCATTAGCTTGGTGGGTGCAAATCATTGGCCAACTTATAGATTATAATAAAAGGGTAAGTTCTTTTTTAGCCCCTAATACACCACCTTTAAGATTTATAATAGCCAAGGTCTCCATTTTAGACAATTCTGTTAGACAGATTCTGAAGTGAAAGCAGATTTACAAGGGACTCCATTCAGAAATGGAATCCTCATTTTATTTAATGTCCTAACATCTATTTATTATTATTTTATAGCACTACTGCAAAGTCAGCCAAATCCAGGTTCGAGTCGTATCATGGAAATGGACTGAAAAAACACATTTTTTTAAATGAAGCTCACCACTTCCACATAAATGAGTATTCCTAACTGACTACATCCTATTTCAACGGGGTGTCTGCAGAGTTTCAGTGCGTAGTATGCAATACTTTGACCATATGCCCATGTTTGATCCATACATATACCCCATACACGAAGGGCTCCCTTCACCCAGGGCTACTCTCTACTGCCCTCATATGGAGGACTGCAGAATTTGCATTTTATGAAGATTAATATTAGTTTGCTAAGCATGACCAAGCAGTATCTGAAGCCCTAGAAACTCAACAGTTTGCACAGAGATGGTGTTTAACGAGTCATCTTTGCTATTTCCACTCTGCAGCTTAAGTGTAATCCACTATCAATCAAGCAAGAAAAGTCGTTTTCATTGTTGAATTTAAACTGCAAGCACAGATGGTGATTCTGTGTACGACTCCATGACTGCAGCTATGTAGTATGTAACCTGTACCAGTTTAATAACTACCAAAAAATATAAATTTGAACAAACAGAACCGTAAAGTGCAAGGTTTTTTAAATGCTTGCCTACGATGTAAGTCTTCTGTCTAACGTAAGGAATTTCTGAGCTCTCCACATTAAATAATAGAATTAATATTAGATCTCAGACCAGTTCGTAAACCGGAATTCAGACTGAAGCACCAAGTCATGTCATGCAGCTCTATACTAGTGCACCAAATACAGGGTTAAATTCACCATCAGAATTCATGGGTGTGAGTTTTTTACAGAGAACACAGGTATGCTTTAGGGGACATGCATATTTCAGACATCTTTTTACACGTTTCGTTCAAAGCAGTTTGGTTATTAAAAAGTGTATTCGTTCACATCAGTGTTTTGTGACGAGATGTTATTTTTGAAGAGTGCTCATTTCAGTAGACTCCACAGATGTTTTAATGCCACAAGCAGCAGTGTTGGTACAATGCATGCACTTTCACTATGGCAGGGAATGCAGAGAGTTCACTTACCCTGAGCTAAATTGTTGCCTTCCACAATCTGAAACTGTGCAAACTAACAACAGCGTTGCTCTCGGGTCATTATCCTGCTGGCAATTCCGACTTCAGGGGGCCAAAGCCCCTAGATGAAGGGGGAGAGATGGAGCAGAGATACTGTGGTGAGAGTGAGCTGGTGAGCCAAGCAATGGACTGGGACGAGGACCTTCCTGCTGTCTGCTCAGATGAGCTGTGATACGAGGCCTGGGGTGGGATCAGAACACACTCTGGGACTTCCAGTTCTCCCCTCCCTCCCTCCCTCCCTCCCTCTCCTCCCCCTCTCAAAAAAAAAGTAAGGGAAGACGGCAGAGAAGAAAGCAGCCATGTTTGGTCTGGACCAGGCGATGAGGGTGAGGTCATGGATGGGCCCAATACCTTTAGAACCTTCCTCAGCTCGGCACATTGCTTCCTGCGTTTTCTGCACAATTTATGAGACGCACTGTGCAGGCAGGTTCGAGCAAAGACTTAAATACATTTTCATCCTCCTTTCTTCCTCCAGCATTGAAACTCTTACAGGGGTTTGGAGAAAGTATAGTGGACACGGTTTGGCATCGGAAACCAAATTCATTAGGACCGTGCCTTTAAAAATGCATCCATCACAAGTTCTGGAAGTTACTTTATAGCTTGGCAGTCAAATCCCTTAACAAATTATGCTTTTCTGTCACAGGCATAAGTATACGGTTCACATATCATCCAAATAAGATTTTATAAATCTAATGAAATGGTATTAACTTTCAATTCAATTCAATTTTATTTACATAGCACGTTTAACAAAGAGCATTGTCACAAAACTCTTTACGTAGTCCCGGACCCAGGGTCCCCAGAGAGTCAGCCAAAGGCAACGGTGGCAAGGAAAAACTCCCTCAGGAGGAAGAAACCTTGGGAGGAACCAGACTCAAGGGGGAGGCCCATCCTCCTCTGGCCAGCACCGGGCAGAACAAGGCTTATGGAATTCATTAATACAATATGAACAACAGTGAGGTACAGCAGTCAGATGCACAGCCATGTATTGGAGGAGACAGCCAGAAGATTGGGTTGAAGGGCAGGTTTGTTGGCTCAGATGATGGCAACTGAATTAACTGAATCCTAAAACATATTATCTATTGTTATAAAATGTCTTTACCACATTGCACTTCAGAATGACAGATCTCTTCTTACTCTTACATTGGTTCTGGGCCAGTATTAGTTCTATTGTTCACTGGTTTGAAATCATCCAAAGCTTTTGTTAAACATTTCGGTGTGGTTCATCAGAATGCTACAACGTTCCCCTCAGGCGGAGCATGGCACTGTTCGACCATAACCTGTAGACCACGCCCATAACATAATAATTTACGTCAATTATCCATGACTTTTCAGCCTTAATAATAACACTGACAAATATGGCATATGTGAATGATGCTTTGTGTTAAACCTGAACTTCTTTACTCTTTCCAAATCCGGCAATTCCATCTCCATTCTTTGTGTCAAAGAGTGCTAGAGCCTCTAACTCACAAGGATGCAAAGCTACCAGGGGGTTGGCCTAGAGATTGTAACCACGGCAAACCTCCTCAGTCCCATATTCCAGTGACCTGGCCGATCCACTGGCCTCCTCTTAGGTCTATTTTAACATCCATCTTCCAGCTGTTTCTACTGGCCATGGTCACAAGGTTGGGTTCACCATCCCCATTGCAAGCCTTAGCTCATTTCAGAAGATCATTAAAAGCAGACCAATTATAACCAGTGACAAAAATCACCTAAATATACCAAGCAGGCCAGAAGATGGACTTCTTGGTATTCCCAAACCTCTGGAACATTACTGATGTTCAACATACAAGGCACAGTCCTTTACAGAGTCACTCAAAAGGGTGTTAGCTGGAAACTGTGTGGCTGGAAATTATGACTAACACATTAGCCATAAAAAGCTTTCGATGTCTCTCCTTAAATAACCCCATTGAGCATTAAACACTAGAAGTTTCCATTATTTCCTTTACTGCACAGAATTAGCAGACAGAACAGAAGCAGAGAAGCAGTGCTGTGAAGAGCCCCAGTGAGAAGGTCCATGGCATGATCATGTGACGAACTGTCATCACGGTGGGCTTGTTTTCATTTTCTCACCTGCATGTCATAACTGGAACTGTGCTAGGGGTGAATCAAGGCACCCAACGTTCTTCTGACTAAATGAAAAGACAGAATTCCGATTCATTTAAATCTTGATTTTTTTATGATAATGTCATACTTGGAATTTTCGAGAACCAGACACTCTTTGGGCTTCGTCGACGTGCAGCGAAACTTGCCAAGGATAATGCAACGTTAATTATTGTACTCAATTTACACGGAAAGGTGAATACACATCCTGTCAGCATTCACAGAAACATTAATTCAACCATAAAACATGGGAATTTCTGCCCAAATGAAGGAGAGATGCTGGCTTGGAGGCATTAGCAGGCTAATTCCAGGCCAATTCCATGGGCTTTGTGGATACACTTTTACATTGTTAAAGGATCACAATTCAAATTGCCCAGGGAGACCAGTTTGGTGAACCTAAAGGCAGAACATCTTGGTGAAGTCAAGATGTCCAGCATGTCGGCCTAAAGCTACTTTCCTCCCAGAGCTTCGGTTTAGCTCTGAGTAACGCGTCTTGAAAATGTAAGCCATGCTGCTTCTGGAAGCAAATGTTTTCTAATGCTTGCTAAACAAGGACAAACTTAGAGAAAGCTGGGTAAAGATGATCTTTAAAAATCATTATTATTTTATTCCATTAAGAGAGCTATGAGACAGCGCTTTTGGCAACTTTATGAGTGCCATCCTTACTTAATTTCTGCTGTTCCCTGACAAGCCTATCCAGACAAAACTGCAGTTTAGAGGTGTGTAAGTGCGGCTCCATGAAATTAGCAGCAAACAGCATCTTCATTGTATAGTAGGTTCAGCAGGAAATGGTAATCTTACACATGTAAAATCTGAAGATAGAAACACACACACCGTCCAGGCTCGGCCGTGTTCATCATTCAATATTTATTTTAAAATGTGCCACTATTAGTTTGTACTTGTCGCCCACCACCCACGGTCCACACCGAGGAATTCCACATCTGGCAGCACCTGGATGGAGGCGGTACTCGACAGGATCCTCATCGCAGTGTTTATAAAGCCACTCACGATACCAGGCTGCTTGGTCACCTCAAGGGAAGGAAAGTTCCATGTTGTCTGGAATAAGTTACTTAAATTAGGGTTATATGGACAGCCTGGGCTGTACAGGTCTACAGTAATATGTTGGGTGACTTGCATAAAAATGATGGTGAAGGATTAAAATAGAATCTGACAGGACAGAGAGAGAATGCTTTATGCTGGGGCTGAGGAACACTCCAGGTTAGCCTAACGAGGAGGAGGCGCTGCAGATGAAGAGTACCCCGCTGATTGTTCTGGGACAGTCAGTCGCTGAGCAGCTGTGGAGTCGAGGCTATATCCGCTCTGACAGCCTGTGTCCCCTGACTCAGCATGGGGGAACATTCACGCAAACAGAAACAGATGGAGGCACACAGGACTTTGCTCTGGAATAAGGATAGAACCACACCAACATTACAGTGTACTGCTCAACTGAACCAGAATAAGTGATTCTGAGTAAAGTTCCGGTACCAAGCTAAGAGCCCCCATGACTTGAAATGGAATAAATTTGCACTACATCACATGATCATGTCTGTTCACCTTCACACGTCTACCACAGTATCGCATGATCAGGTCTGGTCACCTTCACATGTCTACCACAGTACCGCATGATCATGTCTGGTCACCTTCACACGTCTACCACAGTATCACATGATCATGTCTGTTCACCTTCACAAGTGTACCACAGTATCGCATGATCATGTCTGTTCACCTTTACACGTCTACCACAGTATCGCATGATCATGTCTGGTCACCTTCACACGTGTACCACAGTATCACATGATCATGTCTGTTCACCTTCACACGTCTACCACAGTATCGCATGATCATGTCTGTTCACCTTCACAAGTGTACCACAGTATCACATGATCATGTCTGTTCACCTTCACACGTGTATCACAGTATCACATGATCATGTCTGTTCACCTTCACACATGTACCACAGTATCGCATGATCATGTCTGTTCACCTTCACACGTCTACCACAGTATCGCATGATCATGTCTGTTCACCTTCACAAGTGTACCACAGTATCACATGATCATGTCTGTTCACCTTCACACGTGTATCACAGTATCACATGATCATGTCTGTTCACCTTCACACATGTACCACAGTATCGCATGATCATGTCTGGTCACCTTCACACGTCTACCACAGTATCGCATGATCATGTCTGGTCACCT
>JAACJT020000030.1:13449263-13466822 GCA_009936485.2 Gymnarchus niloticus | reverse complement strand
CCAAGACGGTGAGACCAGACGCCAGCTAACCAAGACGGTGAGACCAGACGCCAGCTAACCAAGACGGTGAGACCAGAGACAAGCTAACCAAGATGGTGAGACCAGCTAACCAAGACGGTGAGAACAGAAACTCAATGCCAACAAGACAAAAACCTGGAGACTAAACACAAGCAGATTAAAACCATCCAAAAAGGCCAGACACACAACTGAGTCAGGCCCTCATCCTTGTGCTGGTCTGCAAAGAAAGCTCTCTGGCCACTCGAAACAGACAGTCACTACTTCTATATGCTGTAGAGCCTGATGAGCCACGTAGTTATGAAAGCAGCTGTTCTGTAACATTTTCACGCACGTAGACACGTACACAGGCAGACTGAACACCTGGGCAAGGATATTCAGTGCCGAGGACTGGGGGGGCTGTAATACTTTCATTGGAGGGGGTCCCCCTTCAACATTTCTGTTGTGTAAACTGGATAATGATTCCAGTTTACGATGCTGTCTGTCCCTCCCCTGTTATAGGCCATAGTATCTTACCGGCTGCTGTAATGTACTCCATCGGGATGACAGGACAGCCTGTTTTGAACATAATACTTTTAGAAGTAGTGGTTTCCAACCACAAATTCCTGCTGCAATCATCAGCTCTTGGTGCATTCTGTCTGACCATGTGGTCATGCAACCTTGTGGCTACTAAAGAATCTTGTCTCCTTGGGTTCAAAGCCACAGGTCTGAAACGTCAACATTCACTCAAGTGGAATGTTAATTTGGCCTCTGTAAGACAATGAAGTGAAGGAATTTTTCCTCACTGAAAATGAATAGCAAACTGTCAAGAAATGGCAAAAAACCAAAATTAAAACTCCAACTATCAATCCAGCCAAGCTCTACCTGCTTACCCAGTGCAAGATTGTGGGAAGGACCTGGATCCTCTTGCAGGCAGGACAGAGGACAGGCCTGGGATACACCCTGGATGGGATGTCACTATAAAAAGATGTGACAGTCAAATTACTCCACCAGTAAGTCCAAGGTAGATCACTTGGATCATGCAACAGTAATTTACTGGCCATTCCCAATATCTGGCTGAGGAGGGAGGATGCAGCTTTTAGTTACTGTGGTCCCAAACTCAGGAACTCTCTCCCTGGAAACCTGAGAGCTGCTGCTTGCCTTAGTCTTTTTAAAACGAGGCTGTAAACACATCTGTTTACCGTTGCATTTAATAACTTGTGATGATGAGTTATTGATTTAATGTTTTATTTTTTTCTTCATTTACTTTTAATTTTTATTTTTAAACTCTTTTATGCTTTTAATATTTTTTTAATTTCTAACTTATTTTTTTGTTTTGTTTCTTCTCCACTTTTTAAAATGCCTGTAAAGCACTTTGTAAACCCTTTGGTTGAAACAGTGTAATATAAATAGACTGACTGATTGATTGATTGATTGATTGATTGATTGATTGATTGATTGATTGATTGATTGATCGAGCGATAGAAAGTGGAAGGTGTACCCATTCATGCAGAAACTGTCTGATCTTGCACAAAATTATGTAAACCTGTCCTGTCTGCTGCCAGCCAGATGAAGATGGGCTTCCCCCTTGAGTCTGGTTTCTTCCTCTCTCTAAGGGAGTCTTTCCAGACGACTTTCACCTTGGGCTTATTTGCTGGTAACTGCTGGTAACTTTGGGCCTCGGACTCTGTAAAGTGTTTGGTAACAAAGCACAATGCATGTAGGCAAGGCTACAGGGGAGTGACTCCGCAAAAAGGAGGGAAAAATGCTGTCTTTAACCTAACAGAAAAGTTACTCCGGCACTGGTGTAACTGCTCACAAAGATAGGACCGTTTAATGTGAACCAATACTGTTTTCTACCCATAATTGCTGGTGTTTCTCTGAAGTCTCCAGTTGTTTAGGTCCATGAAAGCAACGTAAGATCACAGAGGTCATGTGTCTGTAATCTGCATTTGCGTTAGATAATCCGTTGTTCAAAAAGCTCATCATTTTTTGGAACATCGCATCTCTAAACACGGTCGTGTCCCTTCTCTCTGTGAATGTTTCCAGATGCGTAAGACCAAGCGTCTCCTTTCTGTCCACCCTATGGACTTTGAACTTGACCAGGAGCACTCCGGACATTCCCGCCGACAGTCTGTCCAGGTCCCCGGTGACTCCGCCCTTTTTACCGCAGCTCTCCCACTCACAGCAGCTGGATCTGTTCACATGTATCATGCTGTGAAGACCAGCTTGGACAATGACCACAATGCTCTCTGTGGGCCTTGTCCTGATTCAGAGATGATCTAAACTGGGCCTGTGGTACAGTGCATGAAAACAACAGTCAGGCAGCTGATGCTTTGTGCCCCACAGGCACCCGAGGAATACTGCAGGCCGGGAAAGGACTCAGAGTTCAGCACAGAGGTACACTTCAGCTACAGTCGTAGGAAGAGCCTGGAGAAGCCGATGCGTTATGGTGAGCCTGCTCTTATGAGCATACACGATGTGGTTTCAGCTGTACCGATCCTAAAAGGGTAATGCTGTTTGACCAATGTATAGCTAGCTTCTTCTTAACTTTCTGAGTGAGCTCGTATCCATGGTTATCCAGACAAATTTTCAGTTTGATGCATAGAAAAAACTGCTGAAATCTTTGATTTGGGTCCTGTTAGTCCAATACTGAAGCCTATTAACATTATTTATCAGCTTATTCAACCCTTTAATATTACTATACTAAAATCAGGTATTAGGTACAACATGACTAATAATTACAGGTTCCCCCCACCCCTAGATGAGAGCCATTTCCCAGACCACCGGATGAGGCGTACACCCTCCCTATCCAAGATCAGCAGCTCCCAGCGCTACCTTCCTGGCGACCTGGACACCTCAGAGGAAGAAGGAAGCGAACGATATCCCACGTTCCAGCTACCCCCACGCCGCCACAGCCGTGCCTTGTCCCAGGAGAACATGCACCAGTCTGCTTCACCGGTGTGTGTGTGTGCTGAGGTCGAGGGTGTCTCATATCTGTGAGGGGCATGAACCATCAGTCAATCCAAAGCTTCAAGATAAAGTCTCCCAGAAGTCTCACACTTTGTCTGGTGCTTGGTCTGAAGAGCCTCTCTCGCACACCTCATTTGTTTCTCTCAGTGACGGAGTCCTCTGCTTGTCTTCTCAACCCCCTTCTCCTCTGCTCACTACTGTGTAGATGGCTGAGCTAACCAAGCGTATGGAAGCCATTGAAAGCCTCCTCAGCCATCTGGAACAGAAGATGATCGAACCGCCTCAACAGGTCAGAGAGCATTCGTGAAGGCTGGGCACTGTTCTCTCTGTTGGTACCCAAACTTCTTTATAGTTAATTTTCAGTGAGCTCACCAAGCTTCTTATTGGTTGAACTCAGTATTCCTCTGGCTGCTCATTGGCTGTACACTTTGAGTCTCTAGTTGCTAACCTGTCCCTGGGATGATGTACTTTCTCCACAGTCGGACTGTCATTCTGCAGTGAAGCTGGAAGAAGAGAAGCTCAGCAGGAAGTTGCAGGAGTTGACAGGAAACATCAGTGACAAGGGTCTTTCCTCAGAGGAGGATGAGGTCAAAATGCCTGCAGCCCTTCAGGAGACCCAGAGGAGAGACAGGGTGTGGGGCGAGAGGTCCCAGCTGAGCCCATTGGCTATGGAAAGGGTGCTGAGCTCCTCCAGTGATGAGCAACTCTCAGAAGCTCAGAAGGTGAGGACTAACATAACATGGGCACCAAAGAGAGAAGCCCTACACTGACCCACACGGCGTGGCAAATCTAAACACGCAGCCCACACACTAGCTGACTTCCTAACAACGGACATGCTGTAGAAACCACTGCCTACACCTTTCATCCGCTTCCAAACCCTTTGGTCTGTCTCGTGTGAGGTGAAGCCCAATCTTTCTTGCTGTATTCCTATGTGGTAAATTCCGTATCTTTTTTAAACAGTATCTTAAAGTCTTTCTGCCTGTAGTATTAACTTTGTATATTTCTGATCTTGTTTGTATTCTGCGTATGATTTCTCCTAGTGGGATAAATAATGTTTACTTGTCTCATCTTGTCTTATCAAGGCCCCTTTAGAGTTGACCCTAAGCCTAAACTCATAAGCCTAGCCCACGATGAGCGGCAGTCAATCAGCTTCACTCATGGCCATTCCAGTAACACCTACCCCAACAGTATGTCATTCACCAGTAACATCTCGTACATAAACAACTAGCATGAATTCTACCCATGTATACTGACCATTAAACAACGCAGTGAATTCAGTAAATAACGGAAGAGCTCCCATTTAAACCAGAGTGGTGAGAATGTGGATCTTCCATTTCATGACTTGTCAGCTTGGAACCTTGGAGGGTTTTTCCTACACCTACCATGGGATCTTTTGTTTCTTCATTTCTGTCGTCCTCAGATGTTATTTTCCATTGGTATTTACTGTATGACAATCACGTTTGTGCCTCTGTATGATTACAATGATTCATTTGTTTCCACTGTGCACCTACCATGTTGGAAAGAATGCCATGTAAAATAAACTAAATTAAATTCATAAGGTAATGATTCACATGCTGGCATTTTTTTGGCTATCCTAATGACAACTCTTACACAATAAGCAGAATTCAGTTTTGTAACCAGTACCCTGCTGTAACCAACAGCCCTCTAAAGTTTGCAGCTCTAACCTAGCCAAAGATTAGCAGTCCAGTGCTCTAACAGCTCATCCACATTAGCCACCTACTCCTAGGACCAAAATTACGTGCTCTAACCAGTACTCAAAACCAATCCAAAACCCAGTAGCTAATCCCTCCTCACTCTTAGTAGCAGCCCTCAAGTCTAGAGCTCTAACCTTGTTACACTAACTCACAGACCAAAGGACAAAACCCACAGGCCTAAGGACTACTTGCCAGTCAGTCTTCAGGTCCCCACAGTCACCCTTCAGGTCCCCACAGTCACCCTTCAGGTCCCCACAATCACCCTCAGGTCCCCACAGTCACCCCCAGGTCCCCACAGCCACTCTTCAGGTCACCACAGTCACCCTCAGGTCCCCACAGCCACTCTTCAGGTCCTCACAGCCACTCTTCAGGTCACCACAGTCACCCTCAGGTCCCCACAGCCACTCTTCAGGTCCCCACAGCCACTCTTCAGGTCCCCACAGTCACCCCCAGGTCCCCACAGCCACTCTTCAGGTCACCCACAGGTTCTAACCATTTTTAACTATGTGCTTCCTTTCCTTAGTGTTTTGGCTGGCTAACTTGTGTTCCTCTTTGGTAGCATTCAGGCCCACTAAGCCCTGTTCCCTTTACATGGCTTTCAGAGATCCAGCGCAGCGGCCCTCTGTGACATCACTACTGAGGTTTTAAGAGCCATTAATGCCACTGAGAGAGTGCTGAGCGAGCTGGCCCTGCCAAACCCTAATGACACAAACCGCTTAATGGGGACAGATGTAAGACAAGCCGATGAGGCTTACAGAGCACTTGAAGAAAATGTAAGCTTGAATATACCCAACTTTGTCAAGGCGGCTTTGCAGTACCAGAAAGGCTAAAATATGCCAGCATACCTCTGAGATGCTAAGTTGTGTGTAAGAGGCGTGCAGTGAAATTCCATGCGTGAGAATATCCTGCCAAGCCTGAATAGTTCTGTGTGCTTTCATGTTGCCAGCCACACTTGTACTTGGAGGCCATTCTCCATGATGGAGTGCCATAGCCTTCCTGCCATCCGCTCTCCTGCAGGTCTACATGACGGCAGGTAAATCCTATGACCTGGAGAAGAATCTGCGGTCCCTGGAGCAGAGTGCCAAGAGGCGGTGCTATGGCCACACCGACTCTGAGCTGTCAGAGCTGGAGGACAAGGTGGCTTTGGCTGCAGCCAAAGTCCAGACCACTGAGAGCGAGGTAGCCGTGTGGAGTTCAGGGGCCCCTCAGTGTTGTCCCTTGCATGCCACTGATCCTGCACATCTGTCTCCACAGGTCTCTGACATTGAGAACAAGATCGTAGCCCTGAGCATGGCAGAGATGTCAGTGAAGCCCAGGAAGAAGGTGAGTGGAAAAGTCTGGAAAACTGAAAAGGAGCACATCACAGAAATGTGCTGAGCAGAGAACTAGTTTTTGTTCCTGAATTTACCTTTAAATTTCCATGTAATAGCAAGCGGGGCCATATATTTAGTTGTACAGTATTCCTTAAGTGACGGAATGCAACGGTTGTACATTTGTAGGTGGTGTGGATTTAAAGGAATGAACTGTTAAATCGAGTTATCGATCATGCAGAAGCAGGGGGTTGAACTTGACTTTGACTGTGTTTGACCGCGTGGAGACCTTTTCGGAGGGAGTGACGTGTACGCGGGAAGTGACGAGGACGAGAGGAGACCAGCCGAGAAAGAGGGGCGGTTGCACATGAAGGAAGTGGGCGTGGCGTTCACCCCAGCATCTGTCTCCGCTTTCAGGTGACGGGTGCGCAGAGACGAGTCCCCACCAATGAGGTTTCCACAAGTAAGACCTGGGCCCACTTTACAATGGCATCCCAAGTGGTGTAGGTCTGCTTTAACGCCATTGCACGAGACCAAGAAATGAGATCGAACCTTGTGTGAGTTATAGAAGCGGCCGGCTTAAAACGGCTGTTTTGGTAGCGGACAATAAATCTCCCCGCTACTCCTGGGCTGAAATGAGGAGCTTATGTTTCCTGTCCGATGTCCAAGTAGCTGCATAGTTCAGCAAAAACAAAAAAAAAAAGATGAGCTTGTGAATACTCAGCAGTTCTGGAGATGAAAACACTTTGTACTTTTCCACAAAACGCCACAACTAAGTCTTGAAGTACATTCCTGCATTCAACACTGCGTTTTGGTTGATTATTCAGTTATTATACCATTGCCTCCCTTCTTATTGTCCAGTACAACTAACATGTTCAACCAATATGAATTTATATGAGAACATTGTTATATTCAAGGCAGTTCTCCTAGTGAGTATTGCAGTGGCTGCATACCAAGCTGGTCAGACCAGACCTCGCTTTCCAAGGCCGCAGACTCCGGCTCATTCTGGGGGATTCTTAGACGTAACCAAGGCAGCTGAGAGATATAATCCCTACAATGTGTATTGACCCTGCCCTGGAGCCTCATCCCCACCTTATCACACTTAGCACTGGAGCGCTCAAGCGCGTACCGGATGTCCTGGTCATCGTCATCATTCGCTTTCAGCTGCTCCCGTCAGGGGTCACCACAGCGGACCGACCGTCTCCATCTCCTCCTGTCCTCTGCATTCCGCTCGGTCACACCAACCACCTGCACGTCCTCTCTCAACCGGATGTCCTGGTCAAATGACACCAAAATAATGACGTTGTCTGCAAATAGCAAGGATGTTCCCTCGACTATGCAGTACTGAACAGCCATAGCTCTGTCTTGATGCCCTGTCTGTGAAAATCATGAAAAGGGAGTAAGTGGCTTCAACGTTGTGCGAAGGATGCAAACACGACACTTGCTACAGTTATGGAGGGACCAAACCATAATCACGTGGTAACACATGGTAACAGCCCTAGTACCCCATATTCCTACATCCAGCATCGGGTGGAGTCTCCTCTCCAGTACGCTGGAATAGTCCTCCCCGTGGAAGCTGAGAAGTGTGATCCCTTTCCTGGTGAGGAGGCATATCTAGCAGGGTAAGAGGTCCTCTAAGTGTGTCTCCCACCCTTGCAGTATTCCCTGGGTTTGTGATCACTCCACCAGCTCTGCTTAACACAGCCCAAGGAAGTCCTGCAAAGAAGTCCCTTCTGAGCCTTTGAGTGGTTTCTCAAAATGTTCTTGGGGCCATCCAATGTCCTCTTTCAAGGGTCACTTCCAAACTCCTCCCATGTCCAAGCTTTCACTTCTGTAACTGCCTTCGGTGCAGCTTTCCTTCAGTGCAGCCATTCTGGCACCTTCCAGCTAACTCAGGAGACCCCTCTGCACGCCATCCCCTGAAGACCACCACCTCAAGCTTGCCAGCTTCCATCATGTGTCCACCAGCAGATCCTAATTACCCCAATAACAGGCACCCACTGCCCTCTGCCAACAGTTCGCTGGAGCCACTATCGATTGAGGTCTTGAATACCTTTATGATCTTAGGAATGGATCGTTACAAGTTTCTTAATTATTTGCGTCTTCCACCCATGCAGTAATATTCCTTACCTGGAGTTTTAGCAATAGTCTCCATACAGAAGAACCCTTCAGAGAGGGCAACAGCTTGTTTCCTGAAAATTCACCAGCAAGTGTCTGAGCATGATAAACTGCCTGTGTGGCATGGCCCCTGCTTCATGTTCAGTCTTCTGGTTCTCCAAATGCTTAAAGTCTTCACTCGGTGTCACATGTTTCGCATAACTGCTTGAGGCAGTCCATGTTTGCCGTCGAACAGTTGAGTTTGTACTAATTCAATGGCACATGTGTTTTGTCTAATGCTTGTCGCTCTTAGTCCTCATCAAGAACCAAATTTCTCTGGCTCTGCACTTTGTTTTGACACCTTCATGGAACAAGAGAAGATAATTTATGGCCATGGGTGATTTTGTAATGTGGTGTTTATCCCCACTGCGAAACTGAGCTTGAGATGTTCGAAAAAAAGCAGAGAACGAGTCCAAGAAGTCGGATTGGCGACACTCGCTGTACGATTTAGAGTGCAGTTATTGCTGTTTATATCCTGTTTTCATCTAACACCAGGAATTATCAAGGTACATCAGTAACCAGAGCATATTAAAAAAACATTATATCTATTATTTTTGCTTTATTTTCTCTATGGTCTATATATCATGTATAGTATTAACTAGGAATGCTATTTTAATAATAACTCTCAAATTACATTCACGTGACAGATCAAGAGAGGTGCTCAAATGCAGCCAGAGTCAACAAAACACAACGTGACAGCGGTGGAAAAACACGGCAAGGCAGCTCACAATAGCACTGCGATGAGTGAATGCGATATTTGCAAAGATTTTTTGCATGATAGGATGCATTTCTCATCCCATATCCAAAGAGTTGCCAAGATTCATATAGAGTATGAAGTTTCAGTGTTCATTACGCTTTGTGAAGGTGGTCAAGCCATGGTCAGATGATCAGAGTTATACTGAATTTGTGAAACTCTTGAAGACAATATGATAGGAATGTTTGAGAAAGATCAGTCAGACCTTTCTTTCCAAGACCGCAGACTTTTGATCTGTAAGGGCGATCTTCACAGATTCTCAAGGCAACCCATTGTGTTCTTGGCCTGTCCTGGGGTCTCCATTATGCGAGGCATGTTTGAAAGAGATTCCTTGTGAGTCAAGCAGGAGACATCCTTATAAGATACCTGGACCACTCAAGCGGACGCCTTTCCATCCGAAGGCGATGTTTTGAGGCAGTGCCAATACTACGACTGTCCACCCTGTCATGGAGAGTGAGTTCAGCAAACCTGGGAGACTATTCATTTCACCCACTTGTGCTTGCAGTCCTGTTCTTTTGGTCATTATCCTCAGCTGGTGACCGTAACTGAGAATAGGAACACAGACTGATCAGCTAACGCCAGTCCTAGTTTGATGACTTGCCTGCAGTCACCAAAATGATCCACCTGTCAATCTCACACCCTCTTATTGTCCCTCATGAAAGACTGCAGGGTATTGACAGTCCTTAACTAGGGGAAGACTGTCCCCCTAAACCTGAAAGGAGTACCATGGCTATAGAAATGGCCACCACAACTGATTCACAACACTGCTGCATCACAGCAGGCATTGAGCTGGAGGTCCTGGTCAGATGAGGCTAGGAAAACAAATGGAAATAGCAGGGATATCACCTCTAACCCCTCAAACTGGATGCCATTCCAGCTACGACTGTGCCTTGATATCCTGCCCAAGAAAATTAGAAACAGGAGTAGAGATGCAACCCCCACAAGAGGCCAACACCCTCTTTAAATAGCTTTGATTTGTTGCCAAGGAAGCACACACAAGCCGTGCTGCTCAGAGCCGCTATTCCTGGAGCACCTTGCATGGTCTGTGAGGAGACATGTTGTCATATGCCTTCTTCAAAACAACAAAGTACATAACAAACTGTGTTAGCATATTTCAGAAAGCCTCACACAGAATTGGTGCACTCTGCCGGCCAGCCAGAATCCCCACCATTTCTCTTGAGTCCTGCATCTGGCTATCGAGTAGAGTCTCATCTCCAGAACCCTGGAGTGGCGGACAAGTGTGATGCCCTACAGTTGTAATGCCCTCTCATCTCCATCTTTAATAATAGGGACAGGAACCCCTTAACATCCTGGGGGCCACCTGGTAGTCTCTATGGCCTCTGAGACTCCCCAGTCCATGATTTTGTCATGACGACTGCCTTCTTTGCAGCCTTTCTGGCCTCTTTGCGAAACGTAGTCAGGATTATCGGTTTTCATGCAAGCTTTCTTCTTACCCAGTTTCTGCTTAAGGTATTGTAGGTTGTTGTAACAGGTTAATAGGTTTGATTTACCTTTTGTTTCTCAGCCAGAGTTGGATCGAAATATTGGAGCAATGTTGCCATAATCAGCTCATCTTGGCAATTTTTGTCCAGGCAATACAAACAAATTCAAGCTGTTTTTCATACTTGTTTTACGACCATGATAAAAAAACACATTCCTACACACATTTCTTGTTAACTAAACCCACAATGCCAGACTAACATGAACACGACCGGAGTAGAGCTTGTTCACATGTTCACGTTCCTTCCACCAGGAAGTAGCGATGGGTCAGGATCCATTCGAAGGTCATCTTTCATTTGAAAGACCATCGTCTTCAAGTGTTCCACCATCCCACCTCGAAGGTGTGCAAGTATCTCTACGTTCAGTTCCCTCTGACAACTGACGTGATGTTTTTGTTATTTTATTGCTCAGAATAAGGAAATGAACCACTGAGGTTGGCAGGGTACATGGTGACTCGCTGGTTAGCACTGTTGCCTGACACCCCCACAGATAGGGGGCACAAATCCCACTTCCAGCTTTGAGTGCATGGATTCTGCATGATTTTCCCATGCCTCAGAGATTTCTGCCAGGTACTACAATTCCCTCCCACAGTCCAAAGACACACATTCTAGACTTTTTGGAATGCCTAAACTGTCCATACTGTGTGTGCATGACTGTGCCCACCCATGGGTTGGTACCCCCCCCTGTGCCCTAAGGCTGCCTGGGATAGGCTCCAGCCCCCCCCCCCCGCAACCCAAACACAATCAAGCAGCTTGGAAAATGGATGGATGGATCGGTATGTTGAATATTCAAGCCCCTATAGAAAACCACCTTCCAGCTGTATATTTTTAAAATACATTAACTTCAGTAGAGGGGCTGTCGTCTTTGTACTTTAGCACTGCACTCTTCAGTGTTTCATAGAAACCTTTTAGTTAGTCAGTTGCTGATATTAAATGTATAGTGATGTATGATAATGCTTAAGGACAGAATTATAACAAAATAATCCTTGTAAAGCTCAAGGAGTAAGAGCTACTGAAATACTTCTGAAATGTTCTGAAATCTCTTTAAGTGGCACATGACTGAATAACTCCTGTCTCGTCTTCATTCTCTTTGGTTTCAAAAGTTATTAACTAGGACTAAAATGGCTACTTATTTTGTCTTTGTGATATTGTCTTCCCATGCTTCCCATGTTTTCCACATCACCAGAATTTCCCCAGAATTTTTTGTCACGTTATATTTTACATCAGAATTTCAGAACCATATACTGTACGCTTCATGGCTGCTTCTGTGTTGGACACGTGATGTCACAGATGACTGTGTAATGTGCTCATATTCTTGTCTTTAAGTTGGGGGAGAAAGTAATGACCTTCCGGGAATCATGTGACTCTAGGCCAATAGGACTTCTTGAAAGTTTGTGAGTGGCCTCATCAGCCTTTCAAATTTGTTTACAGTATACTCACTGAAAGAACTCTGTCACAAACTATTACAGCGATTCATGGTAACCTCAGTCATATATTTCTGAAAATGGCTTGTCTTTGCTAAGAAATCCTTGTTTAATTAAGACCAGTCCCTATACTTGTAAAGGAAAGAACCTGCGATGTCTGGAGCAGTGCATCTCAAAGCTTTGGGTCGCGACCCAGATTTGGTGGTGAATGTGTTCATGACTGGTCACCACCTGATTATCTATGGCCCAGCTGTCATTGTGATAATCCTCATCTTGGGTCTCTGCACGATCCCAAGTTTGTTATTTTGGGTCCTCCGATTAAAAGTTTAAGATCCCTTGATTTAGAGGTTATATGTACGAAAATAAAAAAGGTAATTAAGTATCGATGTTCATGCAAGTGATTCTGTTAGTGAATGAGTGTAATGAAGACTAGGAAAGTGTACCAAGTTAGCCATCAAATTATCCACAGCGGTGTTTCTCATCATTTCCAGTGACTGTATCCTCTCCTAAGATGTTTCAACATGCCGTGATCTGTACAGATGTCGGAGGACTTCAATACAGATGCAGTATGTGCATATTAACCCTCTGGATTGAGTTATAAAACCAGTGCAAGACTGTATGGGTGTCATATTTAGGACAAATGATAGGAGATATGTCAGACCACAGTTACACTCCCATGATATCGAGGTCCTTCAAAACGATCGCACTGAGCAACAAGAAAAAACATGCAGGATATCCAGAACAATGCCAAGACCGCGTTCAAGAATCTGTAGGCTTCCCTTGTCACAGGTGATGCTGCGATGATCTCCATCATGGAAGAGGCTAAGGAGCAACAGATTGCAGAAATGCATCACTTGCTAGTTCTGCTTGAACAAAAAGCTGGTCTCCCATACTTAATATTCATTTTCTGGAAAGTTAGGGATGACTATCATAAAGTGGTAGTAATTGCTATGCGACTCCTACTCACTGACCAAGAGTCTGATGTTCCCTCCAGATATTTTGATGAGTCATTGCTTCCTTGGGGCTGGTGAGTCATCCAGGTCAATAGACATAAAAGCCACATCGGACCACAACATTCCCACCACCAAGCTTCACATGTGGAATAAAGTCAGAACGACGGTGGCCAGCAAACTTTTTCCCATTGTGGCCAAAGTGATCTTAGACTTACCCATCTAGAGAACATTCTTCCAAACATAGAGAGTCATTCATGCAGTTTTTTTTTTTTTTCCAAACTTAATACAAACTGAAATATTCTTCTTTAAGAGTGGAGGCTCACATCTCATGCAGCCTGCCGTTAGTCAGTCTCCATGTTTACCTGTCGTTATAGAAACTGGAAAGGAGTGAGTCAGAGGCCATTGAATAAAGATTGGTTTGTGTATATAATGATTTATGAGCTTCAGAAACACACACATTTCATGATCAATATATTATTGTTAAAATGAAAAAAACTACAGTACATATATGTTTACGTGCAGATGGCTTCTGGAATCCTGCGAGTCCGACACTACAAAGGTGTTACATGTTACATGACTGCCCAGCAGGATGTGTGTTGCTGGACCTCTAATGCCTTCTTTAGACTGGTCCAGTCAGTCACCAAAGATAGAAGCCATCCAGGTAGGCCTAACCTTAGTGATCCAGTGTCCCCTCATCGTCCGGTGGTCCACTGTGAGAATGCAAACATGCAGTATCAGGGCTCCTAGAAGACATTTTTTTCTGTTTATCTCACATGTAGCTGCTGCTAAAATGTTTAACGGAATGTTTTTGTTCTCAAGCCGTAAACTTGGGAACATTCTTCTGGACCTTTATCCAGCTCCTGCCACAGATGAATATTCCCTTCTAATGCCAGGAGTCAGTGGATGATGTGAGTGATAAATTGTCAATCAGAGATTACAGATCTCTCTGTCATTTTGAAGAGTTTTGCCTTGGGAAAGCATGACATGTAATGGGGTAGCCATTGTGAGGTTCTCTGGTATAGAAAAGGTGAGGTAAAGTGGATTCACACAGACCACTGTAACATACATTAGTCCCTAACAGTGGGAGGTGCCCTGTCCTGTACTGCCCCGTACTGCCCTGCCCCGTACTATGCTGTACTGCCCTGCCCTGTACTGTACTGCCCTGCCCTGTACTGCCCTATACTGTACTGCCCCGTACTGCCCTGCCCTGTACTATGCTGTACTGCCCTGCCCTGTACTGTACTGCCCTGTCCTGTACTGCCCCGTACTGCCCTGCCCTGTACTATCCTGTACTGCCCTGCCCTGTACTGCCCTATACTGTACTGCCCTGCCCCGTACTATCCTGTACTGCCCCGTACTGCCCTGCCCCGTACTATCCTGTACTGCCCTGTCCTGTACTGTACTACCCTGTACTATCCTGTACTGCCCTGCCCTGTACTGCCCTATACTGTACTGCCCTGTCCTGTACTGCCCTGTACTGCCCTGTCCTGTACTGCCCTGTACTGTACTACCCTGTACTATCCTGTACTGCCCTGCCCTGTACTGCCCTATACTGTACTGCCCTGTACTGTACTGTCCTGTACTGTACTGCCTTGTACTGCCCTGTACTGTACTACCCTGTACTATCCTGTACTGCCCTGTCCTGTACTGCCCTATACTGTACTGCCCTGTACTGTACTGCCTTGTACTGCCCTGTCCTGTACTACCCTGTACTATCCTGTACTGCCCTGTCCTGTACTGCCCTATACTGTACTGTCCTGTACTGTACTGCTTTGTACTACCCTGTACTATCCTGTACTGCCCTGTCCTGTACTGCCCTGTCCTGTACTGCCCTGTACTGTACTGTCCTGTACTGTACTGCCTTGTACTGCCCTGTACTGTACTACCCTGTACTATCCTGTACTGCCCTGTCCTGTACTGCCCTATACTGTACTGCCCTGTACTGTACTGCCTTGTACTGCCCTGTCCTGTACTACCCTGTACTATCCTGTACTGCCCTGTCCTGTACTGCCCTATACTGTACTGTCCTGTACTGTACTGCTTTGTACTACCCTGTACTATCCTGTACTGCCCTGTCCTGTACTGCCCTGTCCTGTACTGCCCTATACTGTACTGCCCTATACTGTACTGCCCTGTACTGCAGCTGAACAGAGTAGCAAGCAAAGCTGGAGACCGACTTCAAGATGCGGAAAGTCGGCTGAATTCCTGCAGGAAGGTGTGGCACAGGACTTTTCAACCTTTCTTAAGCCAGGGGCCCCAGATGAAAGCAGACTAGAACTTGGTGTGTCATCAGATAAGTAAGAGGCGTAATAGTATAATAGTATTTATGGTTTGAGGAAGGGGGGGGGGGGTTTGAGAATTTTCAGACCCTCTGCAACTGCTCTATGGACCCTCAGGGGGGTCATGGTTAGCCTCACAACCCCTGAGCTGGTCAGATCAATGCAGGATCATGCAAGCATTTCCCAAGGAGATATACTGAGTGGTGTAAGCAATGGTAGTGCTCTAGCTGGTGAGTGTCTTGTTAGCACAAACTAGTAGTAAGCTGTGGTAAGCTCAGCGATGCCATGAGACTGTAGGAGAGCCTCAGCTTTGTGGAGATGATTTCACCACACAACCGTTTTCCTTTCAGACCGCTAGAACTTTTTTTTAAACCTGTGATTTTTCACTTTTCCTTCAGCTGGAAACCCCATTACATTCCACGTGAGAAAATTCCTGTTTCATCTAAGCAGGTGTTTTCCCTTAACTACTCCTGTTTTTAAAACAGACATATGTGACGTAAAGACATATATGTTCACATGTCCAACGGCCCTTTACAAAGCTAACAAATGAACTCACCTGGTCTGGGTGCCAGCTATACTTAAGGGGTGCACATGAATTCAAGCCTGCCAGAAGAACGCAGCTGGAATTGCAGTGTGCAGTGACAGGATGGAATGGTTTTCCTATCAGAGACGTTGGCCACACCTCAGGAGAAGAGAGCTGGAGAGGCAGCCGGCGAAGATGGCCGATGAGTGGGTCTTACTGCCGGAAGAGAAGCTGAAAAGACCAAAGTCAACAGAGCACCCTGGCTGGCAGTTAATCCCAGACAGGAGCCCACTCCCCTCGCATGCACTCCACACTGGACACTGACTCAGCCCACCTGCCATCTATTAAGCTGTCAAACTGCAGGCAAACAAATAAATTTAACATGACCAATCATTGTAATTAATCCCACACTAGGATAGCGCAAATATCCAAGAAAATATCAGGCCTACGGCCTCTTTGATTTGCAAATGAACCCTAAATCATTATGTCTACTTCAAATTATTGGCAATTATGACTCAACAATACTGGCCTCTGTTGGCCAAGTTGGGTGTTCATCCTTTTGTACTCCCTCCAGCCAAGTCTGTGTTTTCGTTAAAGAAATATTAGCATCAATAATTGCATTATGTCGGCCATTTTTCGCACACAAAACAGTATATAAAAATCTTGAATCCCGCATCTCATAACCAACAGTTCTTATAACTGATTAGCGTTCAGTGACACATCTGCTTATGTCATCGTTGAGGATTCAAATCCATATATTAAAAACGTTCTATAAAAAAAAATCTTAATTGTGCAAAATAACTCCAATGGATTTTGATTAAATACCGTGCCCGATTTTTTCAGTAGCCATTTTATAAGTTGTTGCAGAAGCCTGCATTAAGTGGACTCTGTCGCCCTCTTCTGTTGCATATCCTGTACAACACTTCAGCAATGGAAACGTGCGGTAATCAGTTGAATATGCAGTTCGTTCGGACAATAACTGCAAAAACACAGACTATAGAATCCCTGCAAATCTCTAACTGTCTGTCACCCATGGCCCGTACAGGTTCATAGTCATTAGAAAATTGCAATCAACGAGATGGAAATGTCATCTTTGGCCAAAGGAGGATGCTGACATTTTCACTTGGTTGAAGTCATTCTGAACAGCAAAGAATCAGTCTCAGGCAAACTGACCCCTACGAGAAAAAAAAAAAACAAAAACACAATAACATATTGTTAAAATGAATAAGTAGCTTAAAGTGGGCTGCAGTTTCCTGAGTTTACGTGCATCCTGAGGAAATGTTACAACCAGAGTGAGCTGAGCTCCAGATTTCCCAGATGAACAGCTTTTGGCAATGGGTACAACATCAGGGCACAGGATACCGTTCAGCCAGCCTCTCACATTTCAATATTCAGCAGTTGCATGGAGTGTGCTATTCATATCATTAAGCCTATGAATAATATTTCTCTTTCTAATAGCCATATTTTCAGTCTTTCACTATGGTATCAGTTTTGTATTAAAGTAAGCAAACTACATATTAAATCATCTAACTATCAAAAAACAACAAAAGTACTATAATGTGATTCCTGCAGTGTTTAATCTGTAAATTACTAGATTCTTTATTCAGTCGTTAATTAGTAAAGGATGGCCTGATTCCTGCAGTGTAGTATCAGTGGATGACCGGCTGATTGCTGTAGTGTAGTATCAGTGGATGACCGGTTGATTGCTGTAGTGTAGTATCAGTGGATGACCGGTTGATTGCTGCAGTGTAGTATCAGTGGATGACCGGCTGATTGCTGTAGTGTAGTATCAGTGGATGACCGGCTGATTGCTGTAGTGTAGTATCAGTGGATGACCGGCTGATTGCTGCACTGTAGCATCAGTGGATTACTGCCTAATTCCTGCATTATAGTATCAGTAGATGACTGGTTGATTCCTGCAGTGTAGTATCAGTAGATGACTGGTTGATTCCTGCAGTGTAGTATCAGTGGATGACCG